>JAOQGL010000017.1:1863448-1880146 GCA_027564165.1 Gallinago nigripennis
AGGTGTCCCTGCCCAGGGCACTGGGGGTGGGACTGGATGGGCTTTAAGGTCCCTTCCAACCAAAACCATTCTATGATCTGTTCATTTTGGCACGCTAACAGGGAAGCGAGCAGGACAGGATTCTATTTCCTGCTAGATAGATGCCTAAAGCCTCCCAAAAGAGGTCAGTTTCTGAGATACAGCAAACATCTTCTGTAATAAAGTGGTGCTTGTGTCTAAACTCAGCTTGGAATAAATTAGATTCTCAAAGAAAAGGATGTCAAAGCAATATAAAAATTTTTAAACTTCATTAAAAAAATACAAGCGAGCTGCTATAAAGAGTAGGCTGCATCTGCCCACACTCAATAATCGTCACCGAAGTTTGCTGGCAGGCAGCAGTGACTCAGCCTGCAGTACACAAAGACAGCTTGTGCTCCCAATACATAATGAAACTGGGCTTTATAAAAAAAATCATAAATCTGCATGCGCCCCATTGACATCACCCATGCAGGGGAATCCCAGTGCTGACAGGCGGGCGGGGAATCGTCAGCCCTTCCTCCTGCTGCTGCCCACACTCAGACACAAAAAACCTCTCTGCGGAAGCCTCACCTTTGCCTCAATGCGGGGAAGTAGGTCGTGTTGTCTTCCAGCTGGGTTTATGAGGACTCAAAAATCAAGACAAGGTTAAAAAAAAAAAAAAGCTGGAAGAGAGTGTGATATATCTGATGGGGGAGGGAAACAAACTATGGTCCCACTATTCTTTCAATTATCACCTCCAACTTTTTTTTCCCCTAAGAGAAATAGAAATGCATGTATGTTTTTATTAAATTGCCCCATTGTGTGACTGGATTAATCATATTTCCAGTAAAAATCTTTAGGTATACAATTACTGCAATTTACTTCCTGCCCAATGGAAACACAGGGCTTCCTTACAAATCACTCTACCATACTCATGCTGTCACATATCTTAAAAAAAATCAGTTTCTCAGAAACACTTTCTGTGCTGGTCTCCAGAACAACTCCTTCATTCGGGCATCCTCAATCTTTTCCTCAGAACCACTAGCTCCTGTCAAGACTAACTGATACAAGCGGCCACTTGGCGAACGAGAAAGCCTGTCCCATGGAAGCAGGACTTTAGCACCACAACACATCTGAGTTATAAACCCTTCCGCCCGTTCACAGCAGGGTGAACGGCGAGCCAGGAAAGGACAGTACTCCCGAGTCGTACCCTAGCTTAGCCCTGCGTTTTGGTGCTATCTTAGCCAAGTAATTTCTTCTTCCTGTTCTTCAGATCATCCACCTGTAAAAGAGGGATTACATGCACCTACTCATAATGGGGTAGAAAGGTTAATATATTTGTACTGCCAAAACCCCCTTCTAAATTCCTTGGCTGACAGTCATGCACAGGGACAGGATGGGACATCAGGCTAGGACCAAATCAGTGGCACAGGGAAAGCCTCCCTAAGCTTTGCCATGTTCCTTGTTCTACATCCAAAGGTTCTCTAAACAGTGCTGGCCACCAAAGCTCTTCAGATCCCTACAGGCTTCATGCAGCTTGCACCTGCCTTGTGCTCCAGAACAGGGAACACACAGACTGGAGAAGCTGCTGTGAAGCAATGAGCTTCTCTTTGGATTACATACAGAATGACATAAATTTTACTTTTTATAACGCAGTGGGTATACACCCTCTACTCACATTTATACATGAGCAAAACTTCTTGCTAGAGGAAGTTAATAGGTGGCACTAATTGCCTCTAAATCACAGTCAAATCATCCCACAGTTAAGCCAGAGAACAAGCTTTAGGCATTAAAAAAAAAAAAAACAAAACAGACAGACATTGCAAACACCCTTTTTCACCTTACATGATGGAAAGGATCAGCTAGAATTAAAGACAAATACATTGACAGAAACCTGGCTGCTTGCTGGAGACAAAGTCTACCTGGTCATCAACTCTTGTATTCCATTGCAAAGAGGAAGGTACTCCATAAATTATATCAGTTTTAAACTTTCCAGCACCATGCCTTCTCCCCAGAGCAAAGTTCTCCAGCAGGAGGTGCCGAGATGGTGCATCTATCTGTGAAGTCCCTCAAAAAAAAAGCATCCAAACATGAAGCACATAAATCCAGGGTTTTCAGCACCTCTGCAATGAACTACAAACATACAGCAACAAAATAATGTAGTCACTCTAAATAGTGGTACCTATTTTGCAAGCATTAACTTCCAGAAATTTATACTTTAAAAAACCAACCTTTGTCACTAAAAAAAGCCTCTAGAGAGGCAAAGTCAGCCTTTCGGTCATATCTGGCACCAGGAAAAGGAAGCCTCGTTCATTCAGGCAGAAGTGGCGATCAAGGATCAGGACTCGGGGCTCTTTCCAAGCCCAGTCACTTCCAGGCCACACCACAGGCTCCTCCACAGTCAGGAAGCGTTACTTACGCGTCCGATTCCCAGGGCAACTGCTGTTCCTGAGGAACCCAGACCCTTAGACAAAAAAAAAACTGGGAGGACAATCGGTTATTATTAGAAACTAGTACTGACACAAGCTAGAAACACCATCCACACTCAAAACTAACTATTCTATCTATTTAAGGCTGATGCTTTAGCCTTAGTTAGTGAGATTAAAACGTAGCAGTAGCTGAAACACCACCCTCCCTTGCCACACACCCAGAAGCATCAGTCAGTATTGCCACTTCTCTGACCTCTCCAGGTCTTTAAGGTACTCCACCACCTACGGTTGCAGCTGTATGCACCTCCAAAACAAGTAATTAAAAAAAATAATATTCAGACCAAGGTAAAAGTTAAATTCACTTGGCCCAAAGGGCTTATTTCCTCCCAACATTACACCTCCCTGCCAGGGATATGTCAACAAGCAGAGACACAAATGTCTTCTGCCTTTTATTCGCTGAAGAACAAGTTTTAAGGTTTCTGACCCTGCAGTCATGGTGAGAAGTTCATCATAATTTCAATAGACATCAAATTATTTTGATGTGGGTTTCGGTCTCTGCTGGGGCCTCTGGATCAGGGCACAAAAGAAGAATGTGTTTGTGAAGAATTTAAGGCAAGAAACATGACTCGGCACAGGCATGCAGAGAAAGTACCAAAGGCAGAGGCTATTGGCAAAATCATTTTATTAATAAATTATCTTTAGCCAAATAATAGCCCTTTGAAAAGTCTTCAGCACTCAGGTGCCAAGCGGCATTTCCTGCACCATTACCCTGGACTTCCTGCTTTGAATTACTTGGAAAATAACAGCTTGTTGAGTGACACCAAAACGTGCTGTGCTAGAAAAGTGATTGAGGTGGGGGGAGAAGCAGCTCCAAAACCTGTTCTGAAAGTTTTGATACATGTCCTGCTGTATAAGCCCCTACAACAGCCACCACCTCCTCAAAAAAAAAAAACCCAACAAAAAAAGGTTCTTAAAATAAGTACTGCTCTTAGAAGTTTTCTATTAAACAATATAATGAGATGAAGTACACTGCATACATGCATATATACAGTCACAAACACCAGTGTTGGGACTACCTGCATGCATTCTTCACGCTTTTCATACAACTCTGCCCATTTTGGCATGAAAGCACTCTCTGCTCCTCCACCTGATTCTAGGTAGGAATTATGCAATTACAAAATTGCCTATAGTTAACATTTCTCCAATATACTAATTATTTTCTTCATCCATCAGCATCCACCATACGAAGGAAGACAAGAAATAAAATTTAAAATAGATAAATCAGAATTCTAGAAGAGTAGACTAGTGAGAGCCTGGCCCAGGTTGCCCAGAGAAGCTGTGGCTGCCCCATCCCTGGAGGGGTTCAAGGCCAGGCTGGAGGGGGCTTGGAGCAACCTGGTCTGGTGGGAGGTGTCCCTGCCCAGAGCAGGGGGGTGGACGAGATGAACTTTAAAAAGGTCTCCTCCAGCCCAAACCATCCTGTGATTCTGAAAGAATTTAAGCACTGAAGCTTACACTGGGACCAGTCCTACAGACAGATTTTTTTATTATCATTAGTATTATTATTTTCTTAAATGAGTGAGTTATACACCTTCCTCTGGAAATGGGGTTTTATAATAGCAGCACTGACGATCTTAAATTTAGCAACACAAATGGCATCACTATTATAAGGGGAACTTAATGCATTTGTGCTCTGACAAGTAGGTAGGATTTCACAGGCCAAACAAGAGGTACCACAGAACAGCTGGAAGAAGGGATTTGACGTGGACATTCACCTCCTGCTTTGATCCTGCTTCTCCGGAAGCCAATTCCTTGCCATCAGCATAGCAATTTCCTTCCCCTTTAATTCAGCTGACCAGACCCCTCTATTCCCTCCAACTCCTGTTAAAGCCTGCTACAGACAACCTGTGACAGCTACAACAGGGCAAGAACAGCAAATATTTCTCCAACTTTTGTGAAATTGAGTGATGCTGCTAACCATTCTCCCAACATTAACTACTCCAGGAACACGAGCAGAATCCCAGGTCCTTACACTACATTCTCGCAGCCACAGAGAGAGGGGCTGCATGTTGTTTAGCAACTTCTCTGGGACTTGCTTCTTTATACATCCATCTTACCTGAGAAGTTGCTGGCTTACTCCCAGGCCTTAGCTTTTACTTAATTAAAATGAGACATGCAAAGTTGCAATGGTTTAACTCAAGGGATAATATCACATCTGATATTAGTCAAGTCAGTGCAGCTTTGGACATACAGAATCATAGAATTGCTGAGGCTGGAAGGAACCTTTCAGATCATCAAGTCCAACCATCAACCCAACACTGACAAAACCCACCACTAAACCATATCTCTAAGCACTACGTTTGCCCATCTTTTAAATACCTCCAGGGATGGTGACTCTACCACTTCCCTGGGCAGCCTGTTCCAATGTTTAATAACCCTTTCAGCGTAAAAACTCTTCCTAATATCCATCCTGAACCTCTCCTGGCACAACCTGAGGCCATTTCCTCTTGTCCTGTCACCTGGGAGAAGAGACCGAACACCCCTCTCCCCCAACTGCAACCTCCTTTCAGGGAGTTGTAGAGAGCATATATAGTACACCACTCTAAACCCTTCTTGCTGGGTTTAGCTCATACTTGTCACACAAGCAAAAAAAAAAAGTAAAAAAAAATGCAGCACCATGCTGCACATGCTATCATGTTTCTAGTTAGATACGATGCACATTAGTGCAGCCAAAACACCCCAGTGCTGCTCTCAGCCACAGGGAAAACCCAAAAACCCAGCATTGGATTAACATTGGTTAAGCTCAGCACAATCAATTCTAAAATATCCACCTCACAGTTAGTCTGTAGGGAGCCTGGAGCAACCGTTCAGACAAAGAAATACTGTATTTGCCCCAATAAGAGATTAACTTCACCTGTCAGCATAGTACATACTTATGCACAGCCCCCAGCCAGCTGCTGAGAAAGGCCCCAGGTAACACTAGAACCAGAAAAACAGACTTTTATGCAAGCGCGGTGCTTTGGTAAATCAGATCGTGCCTAGGACCCCCAGAAGCACCACCGTGTGAGCGGTACACGAGCAGACCAGCTCCTTCCAGCATCTCAGCAAGAGACAATCCACAGGTATCCGAGAAATTCTAATGTTGCAACTCGCAGGATGTAACAGGCCACAGTCTGCCATAAGATGCATTATGTTCTGGCAAGCTGAAGAGCTAGATTTAGAAGCATCTGCGTCTTCTAGCCCAGTGACTAGTACACAGGGATACTGCAAATCCTGTCCAAAAAAAACCCAACAGAAACCAAAGATACCCAAGAAGGAATCTGAGAGAACTAACTAGCTCCTTTAATTCTACTCTGCTGAGTGGACTATCAGCCTGGAGACTTGACGCTCACCGCTCAGACAGCTGCAGCATAAAGCAGCACTCGACTGACCAACATTATACATCTCTGAATGGAGAGCAATACAGCTACACCACGGAAGATAACTTCTCAGTTTGGAGGAGGCAATGATACAAACCACTGCCCTATAGAAATCACGCCAGGTTTCACCTTGTTCATGCTATGCAAATAGCTCAAACTGTCCCTTAGAGGAAGCAGTAGCAAAAATCACAATGCTTGGGAACTAAGGGGTCAATTGGCCCCGTATTCACTCACCTCTAGGGCACCAGTGCCCAGGCATGAGCAGGAGGAGAGGTAAGAGAAGAGACCACATCCAAGGGATGTTTCTCCTTCACAACTGGCAGGAGTTGATTTGGGAGTCTTAATCCAGCTCCTCAAAAGCCAGGTGATTGCTCCAGCAAAGAACCATCATCGCAAACAACCTGTTGAGATCCATCCTCACTTGTGCAGTCCCTGGAGCAAGGGTTCATTCTCCAGTGAAGCTGCCATCAAACATCCCACTTTGCCATCTTGGAGGACAGAGAATAAAAATTCAGTCTAATTTCTTTCCTAGTGATCTAGTTTGTTCCATTAAAAACAAACCAAACCAAAAAAACTTATACTTTTAAACACACACACACACTTTCCAAAGTTTTCTCTGCAAGAAAGACCTCTAAGACCTGTTTTCAGGCACAATTACGCTACGTGAAACCACCACAGACACATCTCGGACAAAAATGTGAGGGAGGTGCAATGATCATCCATGTCACATTTTAGCTGAGATACAAAACTGGAAACCGATGTTGGGGAATTTCAAATTCCCCGAGAGGTCACAAGTCAGTGTTCAGTGTACAGCAAGGATGTGACACCACTTCCCACTTTTTTTTTTTTTAAATTATTACTATTAGTTATTTTTTATCAGGAGCAGTTCCTCACGAGGAACTGTTCATAGCTCAGGAGCTACTTTGTGTAGCACTGCTGAAGGGCAGAAAAGAACAAGAATGTAAACCTTATGTCCAAAATAAAATTCAAGGCAGCATCTCAAATGGGTCTATACAGCCAGCCCTGATGACCCGACCCCTGCAGCTCAGCCAGGCTCACCAACATGAAGCACTCTCACGCTACACTGAGCGGTTAACCTGGGGCTGCGTGGAAAACAGGCAAAGACATGGCAGAAAGGGGTATATCTGGGACAGATATACCCCTATATATAATACCTTTATTCACCTGGGACAGAGTGAAATAAGAGGGATCTTACACGGAACGCTGTGCAGGACAAATAAGTTGAAGTAACTCAAAAGGACACAGCTGTAGCAGAACTAAGTATGGACTCCAGAGAGAAAAGAGGCTAATAATGACTTTACCAGCAAGTTCAGATTCTCTGTGGCCTCGTTTAAGGAACAACTGATAATAAAAGAGACTGCAGAAAAACACAGGAGTCTGCAGATCACCCTCAATGAGCCGATTATGAACTGGTGAGAGCTTTTGCCCGACATTTAAGGAGCTGGAACAGTCTTTGCACAGCACTCCCCCAGATGTATGGTGCCCTTTTGAAAGGAGAATGCCCTCCTGCAAGCAGTTTCTAAAAGACAGAGCATCATCAAGTCCTTTGCAAAAACAGGGGCCAGTGCAGCAGCCTAAGCCTGGGCTCAGCTTTCTTGCCTATCTCAAAATATAAAGAAAGAGGCCGGAAAGAGCAATGACTGGAAACCATAAAAGATTGTCATTGATGAAAGATATGATCTAGACAACTTCTAAATGAAATAATGGGAGAGATTAAAAAAGAATCACAGAGTGAGCAACAGAAGAAAGGGAACAATCCACCAGCTACATCTATTTACACACTGCATTACCAGCTCAGAAGGACAACCTCTCTCAGACCATTTCAAATAGATCAGAGGAAGACTTTAAATAATGTCAACTTACCTGTGAAATTTGCTGCCAGAATACTGCACTGGCAGGAGTCAGAGACAACTTTGACACTCAGGCAGACAGCCCAAACATCTACAGGTACGGAAAAAAAAGGCCTGTGAGGATTTAAATGTGTCACAGGGCACAGAACACGGAGTAACAAGTAACAAAACAACCGTTCCATGTATCCCATTAGTAGCCTACATAGAACCTCTGAAATCCCTCCTGAACGCACTCCGGCCAAGCCAGAAGACAACTAACTCCCCAGCACTTTCACTCCTGTGAAATTCACCCAGCAGGACCACAGAAGGCACAAATGTTTCCGGGAAAGCGTTCCAAAAGCAAAGACGTTGTCCATGAGAATAGTGGAAATCGTTATAGCGCTTCCCAGGCACCAGAATGGACGCCTGGCCACCAGCGACACGAAGCCTCCGCTCCCACTTGTTGCTCCTCTTCCTCCTCAGCCTCTCACAAGTTCCCGCAGAAAACTGGGGGACGGGGCAGCCGCAGCGGCTCCAGCACCGGGAGACGGTGCAGGGATGCCCCTTATACCCGGGCCCACCGGGAGTGCCCGGGGCAAGGCAGCACCCAGCCACCATGTGCTCCGAGCGGCCCGCTGCGAACTGCCCCCCGCCCCGACGGCACGGCGAGCCTCGCAAGCCCCGGCGGCCAGCAACGCCCGGAGACGACGGAGAACCTGCCGGACACGGCGAGCGAGCGCTCTCCTGAGAGGGGCAGGAGGCCCGGGGACACGCCAGAGCCGGGACCGCGGTCCTCGGTGGGCCGGGGGAAGGAGCGAGGACGCGGAGAGGACACGGCAGGAGGATTCCCCGCGGGCGGCGTGTCCCTCCCCCGCCCCGGCAGCACCGACGGCCCCAGGCCCGGCCCAAACCACCCGACTCAGGCCCCGGCGCCGGCCCCCGCTCCGGTGGCGCGCACTTACCGGGCCGGGCCCTGCGCTCCGGGGCCGCCGCCGCCGCCGCCACCCCGGGCCGGGCCGGGCCTGGGCCAGCGCGGGCCGCCCGGGCGGGGCGGCGGGGACGGCGGGCGGGCAGACGGGGGAACAGGGCCGGGGGGAGGGGTAAGGCGGCCGGAATGGGGAGAAAAAGGGAAAGAAACGGGGTAGGGGGAGGGGGGGGGGGAAAGGTAAAAAGCGGCGGGCCCCTCCCCCGGCGGGCGTGCGCGCTGCGTCACTGCTCCGTGCGCGCTGCGTCACCAGCCCGCGCCTGCCTCGCGCCCGTTGTCGTAGCAACCCGCCGGCCGCGACGCCGTGGAAGGCGGGCGGGGCGCGGGAGCGCCGCCTGGCGGAGCGGAGGGGGCGCAGCGAGGAGCGGGGACGGTCCCGCCACTCGAGGGTTTTCGCAGGGAGGTGCCAGCCGCGGCCCCGCCTTAATTAGGAGGGGAAGTGGGCGGGGCATAGAGGGGTGGAGACTGGCGCCCAGGCGGCCCCGCCCCCCGGCGCGCAGCACGCGGGGTGCTTCCCCCCACTTTTTCCCCCGGGGGTATCCCCGTCCCGGGGGGGTCCCGGACCGGGGGTATCCCCGCTGCGCCCTCGTTCCCCTCCCCCTCCCCCCCCGCCGCCCCGGGGGCCCCCGTCGTACCCGGGGACACCTGACTGGGCGCCCACCCCGGGGGTGGGCAGCGAGGTGGGACCGGGCTGGCCTCCCATGGCCGGAGTAGGTTGTCCGGGGCCGAGCCCCAAGCCCCGGCAGCCTCTGCCGAGTGAGGCAGCCCCGGCTGAGCCCCTCGAGCAGGAGCACCGTCTGCCCGGGTCCATCTTAACCCGGGCGAGCTGTGCCGCGGCTGCCCTGTGCCCGGGAGAGGCTCCTGCGGGATCAGAGGGGTGTTTATCTTGCCCGGGATCAGCCAATATTTGTGGCCACGTCAGGAGAACGAGCACTTCCTCGCTCTCAGCTCCTGTGGAGTCCAGCGCTACCATCCTGCTGCCGCACTCTGCTCTCCGTACCCAGCGCTGCTGTCCCAGTTTGACTTTGGCTTTTTGGACAGTTGGAGGAACGCTAATTTGCTTTGATCCCCAAGCTGTCACCTCATGGCACCAGAGATGACACCCATGGTGGCTTTCCTGCTCCTGACCCTTCTGAGGACGGCAGCACCCAAGGGAGTGTGGTGCCCAGCCTGTGGGCTGGCAGCCCTGGCCCCCACCATGCAGCGGGACGTCCTCATCGCACTGGCAAAGCAGAGCATCCTCTCCAAGCTCCACTTGGAGGACAGGCCCAACATCACCAAGCCCACATCCAGGGGGGCTCTGCTGACCGCTCTCCGCAGGATGCGTGCACAGCACACGGACACGGCCCTCTCCTCAGGGATGCCCCATGATGGCAGTATCCCACACCTGCATCCTGGGATGGGTGTGCAGGAATATGATTTCTTGAGCTTTGCCGAGTCAGGTCTGTACAGATCCCGCATCCCACGGGCATGGTGGGATGGGCCCTGAGGTGGGGGGCACAGAGGGAAGGAAGGTCTTTGGACTTGGGTCTCCAAAACCCCATCTGCTCCACACACGCAGCTGTGTCTCCACTTCCTACCCAAAATGGTGGGCTGCCACATCTTACTCCAGAACCAGCTGTGTTCCTGGGAGGAGCGAGATCCTGGAAATGTGCACCCACTGCACTCCCACCAGCCACACAGAGGAGGGGTGTTGTGTCCTCACGGGCAGAGCTGTGCCAAGGAGCGCAGCACTGCTCTTGTGGTGCCCATCAGCCCTTCCTTCATGAGAGGTACAGGCAGCTCTGCAGCCTCAGTGGTAGAGAGGGTGGGACATTCTAGAGCAATGCTGGGTGGTGGTTCCAGCCATGGAAAGTAGAGGTAAATCCTGGAGGTGCAAATCAGCATGACTGACTTAAATCCAAGGCTGGTTTACACAGCCAGATAACCCTACTCCAAAACCCTCCAGCAGCTTTGCTGACAAGGGGGATATCAGGACAGAGGAGGTAAAATCAAGTCTGGTTGCTGCATTTAGCGCCAGACGCAGACGCAGTGTAAGAAGGAGGAACAGCAGCAGCGCAGGGAGGCTGGGGTTCCTCGACATGCCCTGCTGCCTGGTTTGTATGTACCTCCCATTTGCTCTGACTCGGTGGCCCCCGACCACGAGAGGCCCCTGTCTCCCCTTCTGACTCTGCTCTTGGTTTGTGCCCAGGGTCCTCCACCTCTCACAGCGTTCGCCTGCATTTCCATTTCACCCGGGAGCTGGCTGGGAGCACTGAGATCCTGCAAGCCACCCTCTACCTGTTCTGGGCAATCCCTGGCCCCGGGAGGCACCCCGTCACCATCAGGCTCTTGCAGCCAGACCGAACAGGGCTGAATGTGACCATGGCCAGCGAGACACAGCTGGAGGTGCAGAGGGCTGGCTGGGCCACGCTGGACGTGGGCCAAGCTGTCCAGAGCCTCTTCAGCCAAGGGAGCCAGAAGCTCACTGTGGAGCTGGAGGTGGCAGAGGAGTGGGGCTCTCCGCTCCTTGCTGTCCACAGTGATTCCCACTGGCCATTTGTGGCAGCCCAGGCCCGGGCCAGGACGCCCCACAGGGTCCAGCGGCGTGGCATTGATTGCAGTGGGGACTCCCGGATGTGCTGCCGTAAGGAATTCTTCGTGGACTTCAAGGAGATCGGCTGGGAAGACTGGATCATCCAGCCAGAGGGATATCACATGAACTACTGTACAGGGCTCTGCCCCCTGCACATGGCTGGCATCCCTGGACTTGCTGCCTCCTTCCACACAGCTGTCCTCAACCTCATCAAAGCCAACAATGCGGACGCAGCCGTGGACTCCTGTTGCGTGCCCACACAGCGTCGTCCCCTCTCTCTGCTCTACTATGACCGGGACAGCAACATTGTCAAGACCGACATCCCCGACATGATTGTTGATGCCTGTGGTTGTACATGACCAGCTGCCTGAGGAGTTAGGAGGGCAGGACCTGTGCTGCGCAGGGTTCTTCTCCTCCCAGCCCCTCTCTGGCAGTGTGAGACCTGACAAACTGCTGAGAGATGGGAGCCCTGCCAAGGTGTTTTCTCCTCCTGATGTTCAAGCATCAAGGGTAATACTGGGTCTGCAAGTCCTTTCCTCCCTCACCTCCCACATGGCTCTGTTCCCCCTTCTGATCTGCCCATGGATTCCTCTCGGCCCATAAGCCACGGCCTCTAGTGCTGGCTCCTGGTGGACACCAGACCTTTCTCCCCACAGGACTCTGCAGAGCATAGCTCCCCGGGCAGCTCAGGGCAGCCCCAGCTTGTCCTGCTGCTGGTACCAGGCCAAGGCCATGGTGCAGCCCTCAGTGCTGCAATACAAATACACGTCCTTCAGGCAACAGGTCCCAGCAGTGGCCACCTTAGGCTGCTGGGGAAGACAGAAACTGAAAAGATGCTGGGGGATGGCTAGGCCAGAGGGGAGAGGGCTGTCCACCGGGCCCCGCTCCTCAGCTGGACATGATGTTGAGGGGGGTGAGGAAGGGGAAATTGATCCCAGTGGGAGGAAAGTGTCTCCTTCTCCAAGCATCCCAGCTACCCGGTATTCAATAAAAGACTCCTAGCTGTAGTGTTAGTGTGTGCACATGTATGTGACCCATATGTGTGCCCTGTCATTAGCCAGCACATCATCTGCCTCTCCGCAAGGTGCAAGGTGGTGGATGTGCCCTAGCAGAGACAGCCCCAAGATGACCCAGAACTGACCCACTCCACCATGTGCAGTTCTCTTCTAACCCATTTGGTTATAAACTCCAGGCAGCAGGGTTGGGAATCCATCACCAGGACACATTGTGCCCAAAGACTGAGGTGCTGCTGGGCCCCACAGCTCTCATGCTCTCTGCCCCTTGGGGGATGCAGAACCTCTGACTTGTCTCAACCAGCTCCTGGTTGGGCATGGTATGGGAGCCCCTGGATACAGGGGACTTGTGATTCTCACTGGGGAAAGCATCGTTTGTTGGTTGAGCCAAATTTTCCATTCCACCAAAATCATCTATATTTGGCCATTCTTGTCCAAAGTCACCACAAAACTGAGCAACTCTTTTCCCTTTTAAAGTGGACAGAGACTGCCACTGGCCAAAGCCACGGTGCCCAGGACACCCACCCTTGCCCACAACCCCACACCATCTCCCTCACTGGAGCACAGCCTCTCGGCACGTCTCTGGCCTACATCCCAGAGCAGCCTCCCCCTTCGCTGCCCCTCACCAGCCTGGCTGGCAACAGAGTGGGACATGTCAGTGCCGTGAGAGCTGGGGACAAAGGGCGGCTCTGACACATCAGCCCCATTAGGTAATCTTGTGTTTCTCCACCGCTTCCCACGTGCCCCCCATGTGGGAGGGCTGAGAAAGCAGGGAGAGGGTGCTGGAGGTGGGAGAGGGAGACTCTTGAAGGGAGCTCCTGGGGCGATCCTCCGAGGTGCCTGCAGATGACTGGGGTGGAGCTGGGTGACTGCAGTCCTGCAGTCCACCTTGCAAGCACTGATGACCCTGCCCCAGAGGCTGAAGACAGCTGAACCAGATGGGAAGAGGGTCGGCAGAGGGAGGAGGATGGTGTCAGCTGCTCTCCCCATCTGGCTTGAAGGATGGCTTCGCATCTGCTGTCCCACTCAAGGATCAGGCTGGGTCAGGCTGGGGTGGTCAGAGCCATGAGCAGCTCTGGCTGAACCAGGGGTCAGGATGCTCATTGCCCCAGAGGGCCTGTAACACCTTAAGCAGGGATCAAACAACCACTACCAGGGACAGTGTTTGTCCATGTTGCTTGTGTCCTGAGGCAGGCACTCCCACCAAGCCCTGCTGGAGTGGGGACCTGCATCTCCCCATCAGGTCGCAGCAGCTACTGTGCTGACATCCATGCTTCCAGGCTCTGGTGCCTCCAGGACTCAGACCTGAAGGGTTCCTGCTGACCCAGCTGCTGCACAGGCAGGATGGAAAACTCGGGGATCAATACTGTCTGGGACCCAAGGCCACTTGCGCAAACCCAAAGAGGGTTTGGTGTTTGTTTTTTTCTGTTTTTTCTCTTATTTTTCCAACGCCTCTTTTCACTGTCTGTATTTATTGAACAAACAGCTTTTTGGGGGTCATTGCTGAGCTCTCTAGGCTGCAGCAGGCATGGGCAGAAAGGCACCTGTGAGCGGCACAGGAGCTGTTGGCTGGGCCCTGTGGCCCTACAGTTGCCTCAGTTGAGGGCAGCACAAGCCCAACACCCTGAGCTGAGGCATCTGTAGGTGCTGCAAACCTACAGCGGGTTTTGAACAAGGCTGGGATGGCCCCAGTTCTCCTTGGCCCTGCAGCACTCCTGCCGGGCACTTAGCCCACTCTCCATGGGGCCCAGAGCAGAGCAGGGCTGCTGCCCGCTGCTGATACACAGCCCCTGTGGGGCATGGGTGCCTTGCCTGAAATGGCCCCCTCTCATTACCTGCTCCCCACACCCCAGCTCTCCCCTTTGCTGTGCTGCACACATGCTTTCTGAACATCACAGGACACACAGCACGCTCTGCCCACCAGCCCTGTGAGGACACTGGCCCTTGATGTTAGGCACAGGGGATGGGGGGCATCCCCTGGTCCAGACGTCCCTGCATCTGTAAGTTGTCACCATCTTGCCTTCTGACTATAGTACAGCCAGCCCAAGCCCCACAGGGCAGCTGCATCCCAATGGATATGAAGGACCTGCTGATTCGGGGTGCCTGGGTTACCGTCAGCCTCTCCAAGACAGGTCCCAGTCTCTGAGGACCCTCCCTGTCCCTGGCAGTTTGAGATGAGGGCAGAACACATTGTCCTGGGGGGTTGCCAACCACCTGAAAACGTGCCTTCAGGTCAGAGGTCCAGGGTGCTGCAACACAGGCCTTCCTTTCCATGCATGCGGCTTGTCCCGCTCCCGTGGGAAACAGGATGTCTGGGTGCAGCCAGCAGCCCCTTCCCCACTGGCAGTGTGGCTCAAGGGTGACCAAGGCTCTGGAATCCCCACTCCCACCCAGGGAACACTGCAGGGTGAGGAGGCTGCGGTCAAGGAAGGGTGATCCACTAGAGCCGAGCACAGGCCTCTGTGCCCTGGGGGGCTGGCAGAAGCCCTCAGTGCACACGAGGAGCTGCTCAGCCCCCACAGCTGATGGCCCAGGCAGGATCTGGGTATTTATAGCCCTAACAAGCTGCCCATGGAAAAGTGACTATCTGGGCTTTACCACAGCCTGGCTTATTTTGCAAGTCTGCTCCCTCGTCAGTGAAAGTAATCTTGGTGTAAGCATGAAGGCTGAGTACCAAGTCAGGCTCTTCAGGGAACAGAAGAAAAACCTGAGCGCAGCAGGGTGCAACTATCAGATGGGCATCCACCCCCCCCTCCCTTCACTGGTGGGAAAAGAGAGGAGAGGAGGACAGTGTTCACATTACTGTGTCCCCTCTCCCCCTGCTGTGACACTGTACTTCTGCTGGGGTCCTCTGTTCCTTCAGGCGGCATCGCAGGAGGTGTCCCAGGCTGGCATGACTAACCACCCTGAGATACGGTCGCACCGTCCCGGCAGGGAGTGCACCCCACAGCCCCACAGCCTGGCCCAGTGCAGGCGATGCCATGCAGACAGCATCGACCCAGCCCTTGGCCTGTGCCAGATCTGACACGGAGAGAAACACAGGGCTCCACGAGGTGCCAGCCCCTCACCCTCTGCTTCGGGAGGGGATGGTGACCACAGCTGCTGTCAGTGGCTCCTGGAAGGAGCTTTTGCCAGTATCAACAGATCCTGAATCAAAGGTCCAAGCGCGGTGTGCCAGGGTGTCCCTTGGCAGGGCCTGGCTCTCAGGGGAGGGGTGGGAATTCCTGAAAGCTCCTGGTGTTGCCTTGAAAAGCGTTAATTTTTAATTTTCAGTCTCACAGGCAGTTTCAAGCCAGCAGCCCCCGGCTCGGAGGCAGTCAGCCGGCGTCTCCGGCTTGGTTTGGTGCGAGGCGCCGATCCCGCACTGCCGGCCCCGCTCAGCGCCCGTGCCGGGGGGAGCTCGGCCCGGGCTCCCCGACCCGCGGCGGAGCGCGGCGGCTCGGCCAGAGCCCGCGGACCCCGGAAGCGGCCTTGTCCCGCGCCGCCGGGCGGCGCCCGTGGGCCACCAGGGGCCCCGCGGCTCGGAGCAGCGCCGGGGCCAGCGGGACCGGCCCCGGGCGAGCGGGCCTGGCTTGCTCCCTCGCCCCTCTTCCCTCGGCGGGCGCCGGGGACGGTGGCCCGGCCCAGGGCAGCGGAGCGAGGGACGCTGGCGCCGAGGGAAGCGGGGCCACCGACCTCCCCTCCCTGGTCGTGAGCCCTGGCCTTGGCCCCTTCGCACGGCGGGATCGCGGCCTGCCCGGTCCCACGCCCCCAGCCCCTGGCCTCCCTCTCCGTGCTTGCCCCTCGGCACCCGGGGTGCGGGCCGCCCCCCCCCCCCGACACTGCCCCCGCGGAAGCCTCCAGCGCCTGGTCCAGCGCTGGTTGCCCCGCCAGGCCTGCTGCCGGTCCCCCGAGCCCCCAGCCCGGGTGCTCCTCCAGTCTGGAGCCTCCAGCGTTTGCTCCAGGGAAGATGGGCCTGTGGGGAGGAAGCTTTTCAGTGCAGGAGCCTGGCCTGTGCCATGGCCGCTGGACGAGGGTCGCAGCTGGCTTTGGCACTTCCCTGGCTGACAGTGGTGGCATTGCCATGCAGAAATGGGGGTTCTGGCAGGAGCCATGCTCAGGTGCTGGTGTGTGAGCTCTTGGCCGGGGGGTCCCTGCTTAACCCAGTCCATTGGCACCTCTAGGTCAGGTCGTCAGGTGCCACGCTTGCCCCACCGGACACGAGGTCAGAGGCCCAGAAGCCATGTGTGCAGCAAGTGCCAGGCCTGGGGGGGGACCCAGGGGGTATTTTGGTCAGGCCAGTCCCTGGGCTTTGCTTTCTGGGAACTGCTTAATCAACAACACACTTATGCAATGGTTGCAAGAACCACTCACAGCTCCACGCTGACCCCTGGCCTAGATCTGGGGGGCCAGAGTGCGGGGGGGGGGGGGGGGGGGGGGGGGGGGGGGGG
>JAOQGL010000017.1:1880246-1901373 GCA_027564165.1 Gallinago nigripennis
GGGAGGAGGGGAGGGAGAGAGAGGAAGAGGGGGCACACAGCGGCAGTGTGAGGGGGCCAGCAGCAGATCGAATGGATGCTCTTGCTATGCTAGAGGTGAAATGGGGGGTTACGGCAGCAGCTGTAGCATGCTGGCCAATGCAGAGGGATTTAATCCATTTGGGAGAACCTTCTCCCCAGCCTGGAAAGGGTGGTGGGTTAGAGAGTAATTCATAGAATCATATGGGGTTGGAAGGGACTTCTGGAGATCATCTAGTTCAACCCCTTTGCCAGAGCAGGTCTTCCTATAGCAGGTTGCACAGGAACTTGTCCAGGTAGGTTTTGAATGTTTCCAAAGAAGGAGGCTCCACCACCAATCTGGGCAGCTTGTTCCAGGGCTCTGCCACTCTCACAGGAAAGAAGTTCCTCCTCATGTTGAGGTGGAACTTCTTATACTTGAGTTTGTGCCCATTTCCTCTTGTCCTGTCACTGGGCACCACTGAAAAAAGACCAGTCCCCTAAGTCTTCTCAAGACTAAAAAGACCCGAGTCCCTCAGCCTCTCCTTGTAGGAGAGAATTCACCCTTTATGCCACAACTCTTTGCCTCCTGTTTCATGCTGTGCCACAGCCCTGATCCTGGCTCTGTGAATCTGTCAGGGAAGGACGAATTCAGCACGGCATTGTGCCTCAGTTTCCTCTTCCTGCACATGTGAAGCTGTGGTGTCAGCTGGGAGGAGGTGGAGACACAAAGGTTTTAGCAACCCCCCTGGCCTGGCAGCTGGGCCAGGCGATGCAGCTTGGAACTCCCTCCATTCTGCTGCACGTGGGGAGAGTGTCAGGTGGAGGGATGCCATTCCCACCACAGGTTGAGTGCAGGAGCAGTGGACCTCCTGTGAGGAATTCAACCTGTCCCAAGAGTCAGAAAGGAAACGTTCCACTTCCAGTGTGGGACCATGGAATAAAAGGCAGGGCAACGGGCACGCAGTGCATATGTGAGCATGTTCACAAACAGGGCACATACCCAGATATTTGGGGTGGGGGATTGCACATGTATTTGCAAGGGACCATACAGGTTTGTATGTACCACTGAGCATCTGTGCAAGTGAGTGCGTGTGCACTGTGAGTGTGCACGGTGCGCGTATGCCTGGATGAAAGTGCCATCTGCTCAGTCCTGCCAGTGCCCAGGTAGTGCTGCCTGTGCGCTGCCCGCAGCCGGGACTCACAAGGCCCCGTGGGAGCGATGCTCCCAGGCCAGGCTGTGCCCACTCTTTCCTCCCTGTTGACATTCCTGAGCTATTCTGGGAGCTGCCAGCAGGCCTAGCCAGCTGAGAACTTCGCCCCTTGCACTATGGTTGCATCATCTCCGGTGGGTGCTTTTTCCCAGACAGCCCACTTTGTTTACACGTCACCTCTGTGCTTGGCCAGAGGCAGAGGCTCTGTGTGGTCAAGACCTTGGAGTCAGTGCTGTGCAGCACGGTGGGCACAGGACATGCTTGAAGTGCTGGCCGGGCTTCAGGTTCCCACTGTGCTCTGTGGGTTGCCTGCTCTGGCACAAGAGCTCTGGGCTCTCCTGCTTTGCCAACAACACGGCACTTTGCACCACTTTTTGGGAGATTTCTACAGGACTCTGCCCTAGCTCAGGCTGTGTGCCCTGCTCTAAGCACAGCATCTGGGGCTAAGAATCTGAAGAACACCTTCAGGTTGATGTGCCACTGGCTGCCACCTCATGAGCCTTCAGTAGATGCAAACATCCATTTTAATTTGTGGGGAGAAGGGGGCATAGTATACACCTTTGCTGGCCCTGCCCAGCTCCATCCTGGGGTGAGGCTGGACCAGGCAGTCCAAAGGATAGCTTGAGGCCGCCAGACTCATCACATGGTGACAAAAGCCCAGAGATGTGAACAGTCCCAAGGGAGCTGCAGGGGTCATCCTGGGAACAGCTCCTAATCCCTGATGGATCCTCTGTCAGCGATAAACGAGACTGGCCCTGCTAGGACCGCTAAGGGGGTGCCCGGGCGTGGGGGTGGGGGAGTGTGGGGAGGTGTCGGGCAACACAAGCCGTGGGGCAGATCTGCAGGTTCCATGGACCGGCAGGTGACGCCGGGATCCGTCCCTCGGTCTGCTCAGGAACCGGCGTTCCTCCACTTGTCCCAGGATTTGCCCCAGCCCTCACTTCCTGCAGGTTTTGGACCAGGCAGAGGAGCTCAGCACCCTGCTGCCCCATGGAGGTGCCTGGCCGGGTCCCTCTGTCCCCCCCAGGCAGATGCTCAAGTGAGCTGCAGGCAGAGCACCACACCAGCGTGTACCACTATTTGTGCATACCCATATGAAGCCCCCCGTGCACAGCCTCCCGTGTGACCCCCCTCCCCCGACTCGTGTCCAGTCCCCGCTGTGCCCTCCGAGACAGGTGCTCGCTCACCCCCCCGCCAAGGGCCGTGCCTGGCTGGGGGACCCCTCCCGGTAACGGCCTCGAAAGGAGCGGGCCGGGCGACAGCGCCCCAGTCCCACTTCTCTCCGAGCCCCTTCCCCTGGGACGGCGGGGCGTTGTCCGCCACCCGTCCCCGCCGCGGGGGGGGGGAAGGGGGGGGGGGCGCTAATCCCGGTAATCCCCCGCCCCGGCCGCGGCCCGACGGGACGGGACAGGCAGGTGAGCCGGCCAATGGCGGGGGGGCGCCGGGCCCGCCCCCGGCCGCAGGTGCCCAAAGCGGGCGGGCCACGCCGCGCCACTCCCGGTGCCGGTGCGGGTCCGTCCCGTCGGTGTGGATGGCGGCGCGAGGCGCGGGCCCGTGGCTGCTGCTGGCGGCGGTGCTGTGCGCGGCGGCGGAGCCGCGCTGCCCGTCGTGTGCGGCGGGCGCGGAGCGGCGGCTGCTGGAGGAGGCGGCCAAGCGGCAGCTGCTGGAGAAGCTGCGGCTCCGCGAACGGCCGAGGCTCGCCCACGCCGTGCCCCGCGCCGCCGTGGTCCGCGCCCTGAGGCGGCTGCAGACGGGCGGCGCCCGCCGGGGCCCCGACGACGACGAGCGGGGTTACGAGATCATCAGCTTCGCGGAGCCAGGTGGGTGTGCGGCCCCCCGTGAGCAGCCGGGCACGACTTCCGTGGGTCTCCCACGCGGCCCCCGAGGGCTGGGGTGCTCGACCCCAGGGTGGGTCGGGTGAGCTGTGGTGCTAGGCTGCAGGAGCCCCCTAGGCATGTCCCTGCTGGGCCAGCCCAAGGGGCAGGGTCTTATTGCCCCGGGCTGCTGAGGACCTGCAAGGCTGTGCAGCCTCTGAACCTTGGGGTGCTGTAGCAAGGCTGGGGCCGGGGTCCTGGCCATCTGCCTCCCTGCGGTGGGGTGAGGATGCCTGGAGTCACACAGGCTGTGATTAAATCATTAGTTAATGCACCTACTGTGCACTGGTGACCTCCCAGTGCTGCTGATGCAGGAAGGCTCAGCTTGGGACAAGGAGAGATGGCCTTTCTTTTGCCCCTACACCCGAAGTGCTGCAATGCCTGTCCCCTTCCTGAGGGATGGGGACAGCCCAGAGTGCCTGGGACTCCCAGTTCTTGGATTTGGAAGCTGCAAGGTCTAGCTTGGAGCTTGTGCAGCAAAGGAGAAGAGCCAGGTGAGAGCAGCTGCCCCTTGCCCCATGCCCCTTCTGTGCTCATTCTGCTAGGCAGGGTGGGACAGTCCCTTCTTCCCAACACCACCTTCTCTGGGTAGCATTCCCAAGGAAGGGAAGGGGACTGACAGAGGACCCTGTAGAGAGATGGAACTTTGTGGGTCTTTCCTGAGAAGAAGCTGAAAGAGGTTGTCCTTGATGGGCAGGATGGTGGTGCAGCCTCACCTTCCCCAGCATTCTACAGCATTCACATCCTCATCCCTTTCTCTCCTCAGAGCCCACGTCCCCCTCTGGCTTGGGGCTGCAGTTCCAGTTCAGCCGTACACAAGACCAGGACATTCACATCCTGCAGGCTCAGCTTTGGCTCTACCTTCGAGTTCCCCGAGACCTGGTAGCCAGCCTCACGCTGCGAATCTTCCTTGCTGGTGGGGAAGGTGATTTGGTGGGGGGCAATCGCACATTGCTGAGTGAGAGGCGACTGAGTGCTAAGGGCAGTGGCTGGCGTGCCTTCACCCTCATGCCTGCCCTGGAGAGTTTCTTTGGGGGAGAGCGCAGGACCCTGCGGCTGGAACTGGAAAGCCGGGGGAATGGGGGTGATATAATGGCAATAGTCAATGCCAGCCGGTCCCAACAGCCCTTTTTGGTGGCCAAGGCAAGGGTGCGGGAGCCAGGACACCATGTGGCCAAGCGCAGCCTCCGCTGCAGCCAGAACTCCAACCTCTGCTGCCGCAAGGACTACTATGTGGATTTCCGCGACATTGGGTGGAACGACTGGATCATTAAGCCTGAGGGCTACCAGATAAACTACTGTGTGGGCCAGTGCCCTCTGCATGTGGCAGGCAGCCCTGGGATGGCCTCTTCTTTCCACACCGCTGTATTCAACCTTGTCAAAGCTAACAACATCCAGGCATCAGGGCACTCTTGCTGTGTGCCCACGCGACGCCGGCCACTCTCTGTCCTCTACTTTGATCGCAATAGCAATATTGTCAAGACTGACATCCCTGACATGATTGTTGATGCCTGTGGCTGTAGCTAGGGTTGGGGGAGCCGTGCTGGGTTACCCCTCTTCTCCAGGACTGTCTCTGTGGTGGGGGATTGGCAGGGGGAGCTTCCTTGAGCTGTGGTGCAATGGACCCCTTTGGAAAGGTTGGGAGGGAGGGAGGGAGTGCTCCCTCATCAGAGGGAGCAGGGGATATTTCCAGAGGGCAGGGGTTTCTGGGGACACATAGGACAGAGACAAGGCCACATCAGACTGCCTCAGTCTGAACTGTGTGTGGTTGGTGACTCTGGGTGTCCCTGCCCTGACTGGCAGCATCCCTCTGGTCCCAAGCTGATCCCACATTTCTGGTCATTGTGTTCCCCTATTTGTGTGGGGTGAGGGGGCCCTGCTTTGTTCTGTGCATTCAGAGTGTCTGGTGACAGTTTGGGACTCGGCCTTCTTGAGAGCAGCGTGGGATGCGGGAACAGGTCTGTTTCCTCCAAGTGGGAAACTGGAGGACATGAGGTAGTCCTGCTTTTCTCCCCTACTGCTACAAATCTTCTTGCATCAAATTTGGGCCTATTTTTGAGAACAGGTGGAATGAGGCACAAATAGACCTGGAAGATGAGGATGAAGGGTATGACTTTGTCAAGAACCCCAAAACTGCAATGACTAGACACGGTCTTCTGCTCCTAGGAGGGCATGGAGCTGTGAGGGATGGTCTTGCTTTCTGACCAGGTCCTGTGTGTTTCCCCTTTGATTTCCCTGGGTTTTGTGCTTTTTTTCCAATCTACCAGTCAGGTCTCTTCCAGTCCAGTACCTCCAGGAGGTCTGACTCAAACTTTGCCTTTAAGACCGTACTAAAAGTACAGATTCTTTTTTGTTGGTTTTTTCTTTTTTTTTTTAACCTCTAGTTTTGCAGCTATTCCTACTTTTACACTAGAGGTTTCTGTAGCTGTTGGGACTCCCTGGTGCTCCATCCTGTCTACCCACCTCTGTACTGAAGATCCCACTCTGCTTTTGCCTTCCTGATGCTCACGTACACAATGCACCCATGTGGCCTCTGCTTTTAATTTATTTTAATACCTTGATACGTCTTCCCCAATAAATGGGTGGAAATTTATCCAGGCTCTGACTGCTTTCTCCTGGCACCTACTTGCATGAATGTGATGGGGGAAATGGTCCTACTTGGCTGGAAGGTCCTACTCCCGGCTCAGGCCCCTCACTCTGACTGGGAGGATGCTGGGTGGGTTCTGGGGCTGGAGCAGTCCAGTAGCTGCTGTCCTGGGAGGTGAGGGGAGCTGTTGGTGATTCTGGGGCTCCCTGGTTGCCATGGAGTGTTACCCACTGAGACCCTGGGTGAGCAGGGCTATGCAGGGGGCTCTTCCTTGTGGTTGGGGGACCCAGGGATAGAGCAGGGGCTGGGAACTGGAACCAGCTCGTTGGGGAGGGGTGGCCTGTAATGTGAGCATCAAAGAAGCTGTTTCCCAGCGGGGCAGGTACTGCTGAGGGCCATAGCCCAACCTGAAGATGTTGTTCTCCACCTTGATCAGTCCCGAATGGAGCTCAAAATACCACAGCTCTGGAGACTTTGGCCCCGGGGGGATGACCTCAAACAACAAGCTGCAGCTCACCCACAAATCCTGTGCCCCCATTGCAAATACCAGAGATTGTATCCTAATCACATATCGCTGACCTCCCCAATCTTCTCTCATACACCACCCAATGATACCAGTCTCAAACCCATGGTAGCCAGTCATAGAGCCTGGCAATGCCCAAGTCGGTGGATGATGGGGAGTCTCCTGCATAATTTGGGGTGGGAGGCAATGCTCCCTGCTCATCCCTCTGGGATCCCTAGGGCTGGCCTGGGTCCTTGTTGCGCAAGCACCTGCTCAAAGCTCAGTTTGGGGCTGTTTTATCTGGGGACAAACCCAATTGCTTTCCAAGCTTGGCCCTGTGCTGCACCCTGCAAGTGGACAAAGGGCAGCTTTCATCAGCCAGCCATGGCAGGCATCCCCCCAGGCTGCAGGGCTGGCACAGGCTTCCCAAAATATACCCACCTGAGAGGCTCATCCTCCCCAGGCTG
Organism: Gallinago nigripennis; assembly: GCA_027564165.1. Taxonomy (NCBI): domain Eukaryota; kingdom Metazoa; phylum Chordata; class Aves; order Charadriiformes; family Scolopacidae; genus Gallinago; species Gallinago nigripennis. The sequence continues at coordinate 1,886,887 of JAOQGL010000017.1, forward strand.
AGAGACCTGGGGCTCCAGGTTCAGCCTAGAAAAGAGAAGACTGAGAGGGGACCTCATGAGTGCTTATAAATATCTAAAGGGCAGGTGTCAAGAGGATGGGGTCGGGCTCTTCTCAGTGGTGCCTGGTGATGGGACAAGGGGCAATGGGCACAAACTGGAACATGGGAAGTTCTGTCTGAACGTGTGGAAAAACTTTTTTCCTGTGAGGGTGGCAGAGCCCTGCAGGGGCTGGAGGTGTGGGGTCTCCTGCTCTGGAGATATTCAAAACCTTCCTGGATGCATCCAACCTGCTGTGGGTGACCCTGGCCTGCCAGGGGGTTGGACTAAATGATCTCCAGAGGTCCCTTCAACCCCTACAATTCTGTGATTGTGTGAAAAGCCGACTTGCACCTGCAGGATGCCTCAGCCTTCTGGGGCCTCCCACAGCTGCAGCACACGTGTTGCTGACACAACGGGGCACCATGTCAGCATCTGTGCCCCCAGGACAGTGTATGCACTGCCATACACGTGCCGAGAGTTGCAGGCGTGGATTTCAGGTAAATGCACAACAGTGTCTTTATGGTCTTCCCGCTCCCTCCCTGTATTGGCACTCTTGCTCCAGCCAGAGTGACTTGGCAGGGAGGCATCTCACAAAGATGCCAAAAAGCATATTTTCCTTTGCCAGCAACACAGCATCTTCCCTGTTGCAGTGAATGTGTCTTTCCATGGCAGAGGGGAGGTTGTCCACACGTGTGCGTGTGATGTGCTGACTCACTGACACACTGACACGCTGACCCACCAGCCCAGAGCCAGGATGCTGAGCTGGCTGTGGTGGTACCATTAAGTCTTTAATCTGGGTGATCATCTGGTCCTGCTTTGAGCCGCTTTAACTTTCCAAAACAGGAGGCCAAGATTAACCGTGGGGTTGGGGACATGGCAGGGTTGGGGATCTGGTGGTTGAGAACCGCTGGAGGGGGGGAGCTGCCTAAGTGTTGTTTCCACCCATGGGGCTCAAAGCCCCCAGGGGGCAAAATGGACCTGGACCTGTCTGGCCACACAGTGTCCCCTTGGGAAGATGTAGGTGGTCTTGGGACAAGTCCCCAGCCCCAGAGAGGGAGGCTTGGCAGGGGCTATGGGCGATGGAGCCGGCCCTACCCAGTGCCCAGTGCCCGGGCGGGCCTTTCCTGGCAGCTTAGTTGGGGTCACACTCAGCTCAGGAGTAAATCTGCTGAGCTGCTTATGCCTATTACGAAACAGACACAAAGGCAACCCCTCTCACCTGCACCCGCCACCTTGGCCCTGCCTTGGGTCTGATGCTGTGGGACTCGATCTGCTGCAGCAGTCTGGGGGAACCCTGGGACACAGCTACCTGTTCTCTCCTTGTGCCGGGGGAAGGGGGGGAACTGTGTAGGCATCGCCACCTCCCCTGTGTGTGCTGGGGCTCCCCTGGGGAGTAGAGACATCCCTCCTCACCCTTTGCTGTGTTGGGGGTGGCTGGCAGGGAAACTGAGGCAGGGAGCAGCCTTTTGCAGGCCGCGGCTGGGAGCTGAGGTGTCTCGAATACCCGTGTTGTTCCTCTGCTCTGTGGGGCGCAGGCAGTCAGTGCAGAGGGTGTTTCCCAGAGCTGTGGCATGGGCCATGCCATAAAGCTACTCCTGTGCTGTGCTGGATACCTGTGGTGCGTGATGATACACAGGGGCACTGGGAGGACAGGCTAATGCCAAGGAAGGCAGAGTGCCCACAGCAGGGGTAATCCCGCTAAGAGGCTCTGAGGTCAGGCTGGGTGTGTGGCACAGCTCCCATCACCTTTCAGGCTCACACTCGGCTCGGGCAGCATCGTCCCGGAGAACAGGATGGAGCTGGTAGGAGCTGGGAGCAACTGACCACTGGAGTAGGGTGAAACTGCATGCCCCCCCCCCCCAGCAAAAGCTTGTCTGGGGTCACCTTGGGAGCTGAGCATGCAAAAAATGGGGCACATGGTCCCTCCAAGCAGGCTCTTCTTCAGCAGGAGCTCCCAGGAACAGCCCTTTGCCAAGCCCTGCTCCTGGCCCAGCCTCACTCCAGCCCTGGTGGTTGTACTGTTCTGTCTGCTCTGGACTGCAACGCTCCTTGAGGCCACCAGCGCCAGGCCCAGAGCTCCCAGGTGGGCTGTCCAGGCAGGGGGTTCATAGCATCACACCCACTTTCCCAGCAGTCAGGGAGCAAGGATTAGGAGAAATGGGACAGGGGCAGAGCTGCAGGCCGGAGCAGGGTCCCCAGGCCTAAGAAGGTCCTGAGGAGGTCACCCTGCCTCCCCATTGTGCTCTGCTGGCATTGACACGTGCTGTCACGTTCTGGCTAGGGACAGGTGGGCAAAGGCCACTTTCCCTGAAATAGCTGCTTGCACCCAGGGCCAGCCTGGCTCTTCCCCTACATTTAGTCGCTGTGGCACAGAGGGGAACTGACCTTCATTGTAAAAACAAACAACAAGGAAAAGCGCTGCTGGGTGAGAAATTAATTTCCTCTACCCCCTGCCTCCCCTCCCCAATCCCTGGAGCTCCTAGGTTTCATTTCCCGCTCTTGCTCAGACATCTGCTTTCTCTCCCGCCTCCCTTGGTGCAGGTTACCGCCGTTGCCCTGCTTTCCCTTCACATGTAACAGAACCTGGCTACCTGCAGACCCTGTGAGCTGGACAAGGCCAGGCTGTTTCAGGGAAAGAGGGTTGGCTGCTCTGACTGTTTCAGGCATAGTACGCATTTGGGGAAGGGAGCAGAACACTCCGCAGTCTGCTTCCTGAGCTGCTACGGCCCCGGTTCTCTGCTTGCCTTCTGCGCAGTGATACAAACACTACATGGAACATCCCGCAATGGGGATGTAGAGCTGTGGTGCCTGTATGCAAATGACAATCACCATCAGGCCCCTGAGATGGTCTCAGGCGCCACAGTGCGTGTTATCCTCACCCCCTCCACCACTGGTGGTCCTGGAACAGTTGATGCAGCAGAGAAACATCTGAGTGGTGAGTAGAAGGCTGAACTGCAGGCACTGGTGTCATGCTGGGACACGGCTGGGAGAACTGACAGGGTAGCAGTCAGGCTATGGGCATGAGGCAAGCGGCCAGGGGAGCTTTTGGAGTGGGAGACGGCTTTTTGAGCCACAGATGTGGCTGAACAAGGAGGCACCTGGGAGGCTGATCAGTGCAGAGCCGGGAAGATTGCTGGGTACCTCAGTGGCTTGCAGGAAGGAGAGGCAGGAGGATTCCCAGGTGGAAACTAAGGGCATCACCCACAGGGATGAGAGGGCTAGTTCGAGGGGAAGACATTGGGAGCATGCCCACTGGGGGCAAGATTACCTTAGGGACACAGCCTGCACCCACTGTCTCTGGCTCTTTGGGCAGATGCATAGGGTAAGGTGAGGACCATTGCAGTGGGACCCTGGTGGGCAGGAGAGCGCAGGGTCACTGCAGGCCCGGGAGCGCCCAAGCTCTGGCCTCACAAAGCAGGTGAAGATGGATGTGCATCCCCAGCTGGAGGAAGAGCCCCACTGCCCCACCTGCTGAACCCTGTGCAGCCCCAGACAGGGGCCTGGGAACCTCCTGCTCCAGCTCTCGCTCCAAGGGGTAACAACCGAAACCCTGCTCTCTCTCTCCCCACCATTTCAGGGCGGGCTGTTGTGAAGTGAGTGCTGTCTCCGCGGCGCCGGAGAATGGACCCACCGAACCCCCCGAATGGACCCAGGTCGGGCGCGGACCGGAGCGCACGCCGGTGCCGGCGGCGAGCAGGCGGCTCCGCCCGTCGCCACCAGGGGCCGCTGCCCCACGGTCCGCTCTGCCCTCCCGAGGACCCGGGCGACCAGCCCCGTGCGTCCCCCCTCCCCCCCGCCCCGGCACAGGGTGCCCGGCGGCTTGGCCGGGGACCTCACGGAGTGTTGCGGTGAGGGGGAGCTCTGGACGCTCTCGGGGGGTGTCCAGGGTGATGCGTAGTCCCAGCGGCTGAGGCTGCAGCCGGCTCCGACTCTCCCCGGCCCGACGGCGCTGCCACCCGGACCGCAGCGGCGTCCCGGGGGAAGGTGGGGACCCACGTGGCACTTTCCTGCTCAATCCTGCCCTGCGGTGTCACTGCCACGACCCTCTGCCCCACCGCAGTGGCCCTTCCAGGCCACGGACAAGGTGCAGATTTTCCTGCCCATCGCAATCCCCCCATCCTGGCAGTTGCTCCCCCAAACCACCAGCCAGCTCAGGGCAGAAAGGCTCACTGAAGCCACCAGCTCCCTTCATCCCTGCCAGGGGGAGTCCTCGAGGGAGACGGGTTCACTCCTGCCGGGTGGTGGTTCCAGCGTCGGGGAGGGTGGTTGCTGCTTAGCAATGCTCGAGGACGCTGGCGCAGGTTTTGTCCAGATCCTGGTGGTGTCTGGGCTACAGGAGATGCTGCCCTGCGGGGAGGTGTCGGCCTGGGACATCCTGCATCTGCCCTACTCCCTTCCCTCAGCCACCCTGGGACACCCGCACAGGGAGCTTCGGCCTCTCCCGGCTGCAGTGGAGGGAGCTGCTGGGACCTCGGTCCCCAGGCACGGGGAGCGAAGGCTGGTGGTTGTATGTCCCGCATGTGCAACATGCTCCGCTTGTGCCCCGCACACAGTTATGCGCTGTACAGGCAGGGTGTGTACATGCGTTTCTGCGTACACGTGCACAAATGCTTGTGCATACAAGCGCACACAGATGCATGTGCACACTCCTGCTGTCTGTGCCCCGTGTACTTGCACATGAGCGCACACGCCTGTGTAACCACCTCTGTGTTGCCGATGGGTGCAAACGTTGCATGTGTGGACACGAAGGCACGCTGGTGCTCGTGTGCGGGACCCGTGCGTGTGCACAGCCCCGCAGCACGGACACGCGTGCACGTGTGCACAGCGGCGAGTGTGCAGGGCAGCCCGCGCGCTGGACCTCTGCGTGCGCACGGGCCCCGCGCGCGTGCAGGGCCCCGTGGCGGGCGCGCGTGCCCCGCGTGCGCAGGATCCAGCCCGGGTTTTCGGAGTGCCCGGGGCCGCCGCGCTCCCGTCCCGGGGTCTCCGTCCCGAGCGCGCTCGGCGCCGCCGCCGCCCAAGTTGGCGGAGCGGGACCCGCCGCCCCGCGGCTCCGCCAGTTTTGCCGGGACGCGCCGCCCCCGCGGGGCTCCGACAACTTTCTCTGGGGCGCCCGGGGCGGGCCGGGGAAGTGCGGGGGGCGCCGCGCCGTCCCGCCCCGACCGCCAGGATCCCCCTGGATGTGCCGCTTCTCGCCCGGACCGAGCCGCAGCTGCAGGCGGGGGAAGGAGGAGCGCAGCGCCGCGGGATCCGCCGCCCCGCCCGGGGTCGCTCGGAGCCGCTCAGAGGTAGGATCCGTCGGGTGAGTCGGAGGCGCGGACGGGCGGGGGTGGGGTGGGGTGGTGCTCGGGACGCCCGCGGAGGCCCGCTCCCCGGAGGAGCCGGGATGGCGCCAGACCCTCCGCCGGGCCACGCCGGGGCCGTCCGGCGGCGCCAGGGGGACCTCGAACGGGGCTCCCGGGGCGGGACGCGGGGTCGGACCGCGCGGGGTGGCCGGGGCCGTCCTGGGTCGGAGGCGACGAGTGCGCTCGGCGGGGAGGACCGGCAGCGCGCGGCGGGCAGAGCGCCCCGGCCTCGCCGCGCTCTCCGTCACGGACACGGCGCTCGCACCCACCCGCCCCCACGCCCTCACGCTCCCGTCGGGTGGGTGGGCTGCTCCGGTCGCGCCGCTTCTGCACCCGCTGGGGGAAGCCCCTCGCAGCCCGAGGAGGGGAGAGTCGGGATGGAGCAGGGCGCTCCTCCTGGGCAGGCAGCCCCGGCTCCGGGCAGCTCCGGACGGAGGGTGTTGGACCGGGAGCAGAGACCGGGTGGAGGTTACCGCCCGGCCCCGAGTGACACGGCAGCTGCAGGACTGTCCCCACCCACGCTGCTGGTGCAAAGCTCCTGGCCGTCTTGAGCCCCCTTACCCTGGGCCAGGCCTGGTGTACGTGGGGCTCTGCCAGCCTCCTCCTGGGCCTCTGCCCCCAGCTGCTTTGGCAGGGCACAGGGCTGGCCCGGCCCCCGCGCCCCACAGGTGCAGATGCCTGGGTCCCCACTGACGGTATGCACCGTTCCCAGGACCCTGGGCAAGGCTCCGAGGGGAGAAGAGCGTGGTGCTGGGACAGTGGGTCCCTCTACTCCCCTGACAGCCCGCCAGGACATGTGGGCAAACATCTGGCAGGAGTAAGGCAAAGGGAAAGTCTGTGCACCATGAGGAGCCTCCCAGAAGTCATGGTCCCAGCACAGGTCCCGAAGTACCTTGGCTTCTCAGCCCCCGTCCTGTGGATCCTCAGGCTGCACTTCTTCCCTCCCCGTGTGGGCTGTAGCTGTGTGTCTCACACCTGGGAAACACAGAATTATAGATCAGCATGGGTCAGATGGGACCTCGAACAGTCATCTGCATTTGTGGGAAAAGGAACCTAGATGAGTTTATCAAACCTCTCTGGTTTTGGGGGGAGAGCAGAGCTGCTTTTTCATATCATTTGTGGAGCACCTTGAGTCCTTGCCTGTGCCAGTTCTGAGTGCCCATCAGTCCTCCTGTATACTGGCACAAGTACTGCTGCGGCCCTTAGTACTTGGAGCTCAGCCTTGAGTCTTCCTACAGCTGAAACCAGGCTTGATCCTCTGGTGGGTGGCTCTAAGAGCTTCCTGTGCTGCACTGGATGATGACCCATTGGCCACCTTCCTAAAGCTTCTAGGACCATAGGGTTGGCTCTGCATCACTCCCTCGCTGGCATGCAAAGTCTGGGGCCAGTGGAGCAGACTGGCCCAGGTCAGGCGTGGCACAGAGGAGCAGGAAGGAACTGGCATTGGCAGCAAGAGAAGCCCCCTGAGCAGAGCATTGCGAGACGTGGTCAGCTGAGCTTGCACCTGAGCGTGAGCTAACTGAGCCCACATGGGGCCTTACAGGGTCCCATGCCCAGGCCTGGAAGGGATGTGGGGGCCCACCAGATGCTGCTGGATACCTAGATACCAGAGTTTTTCCCCATTCTGCTCTGAGGCTCTGTGTCGCAAACCTGAGCTGATGTATGCAGCATCCTGAGGGTAGGCATTGGGTTTTGGTGTGGGAGTGAGTTGCGGGGAAGGGAAGAGAAAGCAGCTGGATGAAGTTTCTCCTTGAGAAATTCAGACCGGGGAAAACTTCCCAATGTAGCTAGGTCTGCTGCGTCCAGCTGAGGCAGAAGCTGCCACTGTGGGAGATGGGGGATGGCAAAGGCACCTACTGTCCCCTCCATGCTGTTGACGGTGTTTGAAGTTGGTTTATTGATGCACATCTTGCTTGTGTGTGTGGGTCCTCATCTCCCCCACATTCCAGGGTCTTTTATATCACAAAAGACAAGAACAAAATCAGGAGCAGATTGGGAGCCAAAGGTCTCTGTGGCTGGTCTAGTTGGGAGGTGGTGGAAAAGACTCAGCAGTGCAGAGCTGCCAGAATCTCCCTGGAGCAGGGAAGTTTCCATCCTGGGGAGGGAATCAGCGTGGACACCTTGTCACATCAGGGGTCCAGAATGTGTGATGAGTGGATGGGTGGATGGGCTAGAAGACGTGAAGGCCCTTCTTCCAGTGCAATTGGGGGGATGCTTTTAGTGACATACTGTAGGTCAAGACTCCAGCTGTGGTGCTGGAGAGGCTGGCCAGCCCCTAGTGCCTGGGGAATACCGTTCTCCCCACCATCCAACATACTGTACAAATATGCATGCCCTTGCACAACCATGCACCTGCATATGCATGCAACCTCGTGCACATGCATGTGCACAGACATATGCACACCTACCATAGAATCACGGAATCATAGAATTGTTGAGGTTGGAAGGGATGTTTCAGATCATCGAATCCAATGGTCAACCCAACAAAAACCACCACTAAACCACTGGGCCTATTCTTGTCCATCTGTTCTGACTCAGTAGAAGAGGGAAAACTTGAGTGTTTGGGTCGTTGGTGAGAAGGTAAAGCCAACCCTCTACACCCAGAGCATCCCCCAGAACAATGTATGTGCCTGTACACCTATGGACATGTATACAGAGGGGCCTGTTTGAGTGTGTGTGCACATATCAGTATGCATGTGTACACAATTATCTGCCTGGTTGGTGTCTTGCCCCTGTGTATGACTTTCTGGAGTCTCTCTGTGTGCCTCAGTTTCTCTTGATGTCTTCTCTTGGTGTTTAGCAATCCCAGTGATGCGATAAAAAATAAAAAAAGTCCATTGGGTGGGTCCTTGGTGAGATTGAGGGGATTCTTCTACAGAAATCCTCAAAAGAATGCAGCAAGTGTACCCACCCCAATCCTAATGGCACATCAAACCCCCTTTTGAACAGCTGATAAAATACCTGCCTCAGAGTGGGAACGAGCAGCAAAAACACAGAGTCGCATTTCAGCTCTGCAGCATCTGGGTCTGAGGCTGGGATAGGGTGGGGGGATGTTTCCAGATGTGATGCAACCCCGGGGGGGCGGAGGGGAGTAAAGAAGCCCCAGCTTTCCTGTGGCAGAGAACGTGGCTCGTAAGTGATGGGGTTGCTGTATGTATGGGCAGAGCAGGAAAGCAGGCATCTGTGCCACCCGCCCACCCGTGGCAGATATTTCGGGAGAGACAAATGTGTCCCAGCAGGTAAGGGATCGCTGGGGACTTTTGGGAACAGCCCAGGGGGGCACCACCACCTCTCAGCAGATGGAGGGGCTCTCCTGCCTCAAAGAAGGAGCAATTTATGCTTTCTAAATCCTCAAATGCTGTGCTTACTTTGCTCAATGCTCAGCATGTCAAGAGACAGGCAGTTGCACAGATTGAAAAGGATTGCTGTTGTATATCTAATCCTGTAAAGACTGCTGAAGTCCCTGCCAGGTCCTGCACATCCTCCTGCTCCCATCTTCTGAGGAATCCTGCAGGATGAAGCTATTGGGGTGGGAACAGGCCCTGTGAGAACTACCCTGACTGCAGTGGGAGGACAGATGACACTGCAGCCCACTGCCTGCTATTTCCTACCTTCTCTCCCTCTGGACAGCGGGATTTCCTGCACTGCAGCCCCTGTTCTGGAGGAGTCCCTCCATGTAACACACCCCCATGTGGGGCTGGGGGTGATGCCTTGATGCCATGGGGAGGAGCTGTGCCTAGCAAGGGCTCCTACAGCTATGACTCAGAGCTGGGCTTTTATAGGTCCCACATGTTCAATTTTGCCATTTCCCTCCAGCGCTGGGAAGGAAGGGGGAAGCATAAAAATTCCTCATGGCAGCTGCTGCCATGTGTGCACCTCCCCTTACCCTCACCCCAAAACCTTGTCCCCACCCAAACTGCAGCCCAGTGAGGGTAGGGTTCAGGGAAATGGCTTTATGTGAGCAATTTGCAGTGGTAGCATGTGCTGGGGGCCAAAGCAAACAACATGCAAGCCCATGACAATTGCCTGCCTGCCCTGGGACCACCTATCAAGCACCACCACTCCTGCCCAGCTTGCCACGGCTTCCTGAGTGGCTCAGCTTGTGGTCGAGGGCTTGCAGTCCTTGCTTTACAGGGGGACCAGGCACAGGGAGCGTGGAGCTGTGAGCTCCCACCCTGCAGTCCTTCTCCATGGGTTGTCTGTGTCCTGGGATACACTGAAGACTGGGCAGCCAGGGCTGCACCCCAGGCTGGCCTGCCTTCCCCTCTTCCCGAGGCACACATGTGTTAGCATGTGTTAACGTGTCGAGAGGCATGTCAGTGCATGGTTTAGTGGGTGGGGATGCATGTGGGAGTGAGGGGGCTGAATTATTTTGCCCCCTGCTGAGACGCGGCATATGGGTGGTGGTGTACTGTGGCTTGTATAAGGCTATGCTGCTGGAGGAATGGGTGGGCTGGGGAGGGACCACTGGAAGTGGTGCGAAGGGCAGAGAATTTTGGCATGGGTGGGGAATAAGGATGTGCTGTGTTTTCTGAAGGTGGCAGCTGGGGCTGGAGAAGGGAGGGAGAACTGCATGGAGGATGTCCTGAATCTGTCCTGCATGGACGTCTCTGCCCCTTTCCCCTCTACACGTGTGTACACTTCCCCTGAAGCTGGTTCTTCTCTGCCACATTTTTTTTTTTCTGGGCAAGGGACCACCTTGGAATGAGCTTGGCAGCCCACACCAGCATGGGATCACGACCCTGAATTGTCGCCTTTCAGACTCCCTGAACCTGAAGCAATGTGCTTTGTGGCAGCTGCAGTCCTGGGCAGATTAGCTGCCCCATGCAGAGAAGCTTGGGCTCACCCTAAAGGCATGGCCCAACAGCGGGGTCAGCTGCGTAGTGAGGCGGCCGAGCGGGGTGTCGGCACATCGGTTCTGCTGGAGGCAGAGAGAGATGAGAAAGTGTGGGGGGTCGGGGGAAGCAGCTCCCCAGCTCAGACCAGCCTGGCCCCAACTTGGTCCCAGGGCAGGGAAAAGGGGCTTGTTCTACTGAGGGGAATTTCGCTGTCAACGGCCTTTCCTCAGCCCCAATGGGTGCCTGGGGAGCCCGTGCAGCTGCAGGAGACCTCGTTGCTGGAGAGGAGCGTGTTGACACTTCTAGACCCCACCTGCCCCGGGAGGTGGCTGGGATGTGTCCCCTTGTTCCTGGACTGTCCCTGGCTCGAGGGACCACTGGCTCCCTGACAGCTCCCTTCCAGCCTCGCTCCTTGCACCTCTGTGCTGCAGCTCAGCCTGGCCCTCTGCCATGTTCGCGTTGGGTGTCTGCAGAACTGTCCTGGCTGTGGCTCTGTATGAACTGATGCCCCACGTGTGGGACGGCAGATCTTAAGCCACGTCAGTGTTTTTCCTAACGCCAGTAGGGTTAAACCAATTGGACATGAGGCTGACCTTGGGTCAAGATGGCTGGGGCAAGGGCTGCAGGGTGGGGGGCAAGGCTCCGTGCTTGTGGCCAGCTGAGGGGTTTGGCTACCCCAGGGCTAGAGCCCACTTCTCTGGAGGGGGGAAAAAGGATATGCAGTGGTAGCCTTCTGGGGCATCTCCCTACCCTAGCCCCTGCTGCACCACTGGACTCAGTTCTCTGTTGGCCTCTTCTCCCTGCTCTGGTCCTCTCTTGCTTCCTCAGTATGGGTTTGGGGTGACCAGACCTGCAAACATATAGCAGCTCCCCCTTAGCTACTGTTGTAGCTCCCAACATGCACATGTAGACGTGCACCTATGCACGTTCCACACACATGTAGACATGCGCAAGCACACGTGCAAGCATGCATGCAGACACATACATCTGTGAGTACACAGAAGCACCCCCCTAAAAACATACTTGCACATAAACACAAATCCCTCTCCACACACACAAACACATATGGCCAAACTTGTGCATTTGCACGCATACGCACTTACAGAAACACAGATGCCCCCACACATGCACACACAGAGCCCTCCCCCAGGCCCCCCACGCTGGGGGCTGCGCTGGGCGGGTTTGATGGATTGTGCCACACACAGCTCAGCGCTGCTGGTCTATCGGCTGGGATCTGGGCTGCACAGGCTAATCCAGCCCTGACATCACATTCTTCCACAGTGGGACTCCAGGGTGGTTAACCCCGCAGCGGCTGGGCCTGGGGCAGGCGATGTGGATGCCCCATCCCTGGAGGGGTTCAAGACCAGGTTGGACGGGGCTTTGAACGACTTAGTCTGGTGGGAGGTGTCCCTGCCCAGGGCAGGGGGGGTGGACGAGATGAGCTTTAAGGTCCCTTCCAACCCAAACCATTCTATGATGGGGACAATGCTGAGGTGCAGACAAAGACCCCCACCACCCTTGTGTGCTGGGCTGGAGGGCAGCCACCCTGCTGCGGCACACTGCACCCGCTGCTGCAGGCCAGCCGGCTCCGGGGCTGGTCGGGAGCGGGGAGCATTCCCGGTGCCAGGTGGGAGCTGGGGTGGGGGCTGCCCTGTTACAGGGTGCGGGGGTGTGTGTGTGCAGTCCTCCTCCTCTGGCCGCCAGGTCTCCTAAGTGCAGTGAAAACGTCTGTGTCTGTCTCCCGTCAGTGTCGGCATCCCCGCTGTCCTGCCCCGCATCTCACCACATCTCCTTTCCCTCTCTGCCTTTTGCGCCTTCTCCTCTCTCTCATTCCCTCCCCCCCTCCGTTCCCCAGTGTCCTCAGGAAACTGGAGCCAGATGACAGATTTTAGATGTGTTTGCAGGAAATAAAAGGCAAGGAGCTGGGGGTGGGGAGGGGGATGGCCAGTCCTGACCCCCTCCTGTGCGGTGTTTCAGAGTCTGGAGCCAGCCTTGCTTCAACTGCTCCTGCCACTGGCTGCGCTCCTTGTTTTCTTGGCAGAGAGGAGGAGGAATGTGTTTCAGTTTGAGTTTCTTGGCAGGAGGAGACCGAGGGAAGATTCGCCTCAATCCCGGCTGCGCCTGGCTCTCAAATTTATGCCCATAGGCTGCGACTTGGGTGGGCCGCGGCAGCGTGCGGCAGGCGGGGGAGGCTAGTGCAGCGGCTGGGGGGGGGAGGCGCGGGCCCCTTCCCATTGGCTCCCCCACACTCCACGGCCCCCTCCAGCTTCCCATGCTCAGGGGGCCACCAAGGTCCAGGGAGCCCCTGCGGACCCCAGCGACTGGGGGGAAGCATTCTGCAGCTGGGACCTGTGGGCCCCGGCGCTTTCCGCCTTGCGTAGCCAGCTCCTCACACCCTCTCCCCCACCTGCATCATGCTGGTGCTGAGCAGTAGGGACGTGCGGGATGAGAGAGAGCAGTGTCACTGCTGCCATGTCTGCCCGCCTCCAGGCTGCCCCAGGGTCTTGCCGGGCTGGGTCTCTCACCAGTCTCCTCCCCTCTGCCTGCACCCGGGAAGGAGTGGCAGTATTGGCACAGCGGGACCCCGACCCTCCTGCTGTATCTACGGGGGGGTACTGGGGACCAGAGGCCCACTGAGCCTCCCCCAGTCCTGCATGGTGGGTGCTGGAGCGGGGCGCAGAGGAGATACCACCCAGGCAGGGAGGTGGTGCTCAGGGCTGGGGAGTCATGGGGGGGAAGGTAATGTGCCTTGTGCTGCTGCCTGTGTGTTTCCCAAGCGTTGGGGTAAGCTGTGAGTGCATCTGTGCTCTGTGCTCCGTGCTTCTTTATGTAAACCTGTGCGTGTGTTGTGCGCATGTGTGCTGTATGAACGCATGCGCAACTTTGCACATGTTCCATTGGACATACATGTTCTCTGGCGTGCTTAAGTATGTGGTACACACTGTGTGTTACACGGGTGCTGTGTGCATGCACGTGGAGTTCATGTGGTGGTTGCTCTGCAGGTGTGTGCACGTGTGCTCTGTGAATGCGTGTGTATGTGTGTGTACAGGGCTAGAGGAGGGGCTGGCGTGGCTGTGCAGGGCAAGGTGAGCAGGGCTAGCAGTCAACAAGATCGAGGGGACATCACAAAGACTATGAGTGAATTAACCCTTTTCCTGGAAGCCCCACAAACGCCCCATCTGCTTGGAACCCAGAGCGGCCAGTCCCCGTTCCAGGTCAGGATGGGGAGCTGTGGTCTAGTGGGAGCGGGCTGGGCCCAGGGCAGAGCCTGTCATCCTGTTGCTGCTGCCACAGTGGGGTGCGCTGTCTGGGGAGGCACAGGCCCTCTTCTCTTTGGGCTGGGGTGGCCACGTATGGTTTTACTGCACTGCATGGCGGCACACTGCCTGCTCTCATACGGAGTGAGGAGCTGCTGGGCTAAGACTGTGGGTCTGGGGCAGCGTGGGGGAGCTCAGGTGATGGTTCTTCCCCTATATAAGAGGGTATCTCATCAATATCTAAAGGGTGAGTGTTAAGAGGATGGGGTCGGGCTCTTCTCAGTGGTGCCTGGTGACAGGACAAGGGGAAGTGGGCACAAACTGGAACACGGGAAGTTCCATCTGAGCATGTGGAAGAACTTTCCTGTGAGGGTGACAGAGCCCTGGAAGAGGCTGCCCAGAGAGGGTGTGGGGTCTCCTGCTCTGGAGATATTCAGAACCCTCCTGGATGCATCCAACCTGCTGTGGGTGACCCTGGCCTGCCAGGGGGTTGGGCTAAATGATCTCCAGAGGTCCCTTCAACCCCTACAATTCTGTGATTCTGTGTGATTCTTGGTAGGGGGAGACAGGAGGCTTTGGCTATGCTGAGCTCCCACCCCCCTGCCCCATCATCTCCCAACTGCACATGCTTCTCCATGTGCGTGCAAACATGTGTTCATGCATCCGCGTGTGTGTGTCTGCACACATGTGAATAGCTGTGTGCAAAAGGGGCTGGGGTGTGTGTGCTGTGGTTGATTCCACAACTAGACAAACTTTAGGGAAGGACTTGTAGACCCTTTCTTTGTTAGATGTTATGGCTGGGGTAGGGGGCAGATGGGAGGCTTCTGCTGGAGTTAATCCCCCAATCTTTGCGGCAAGGCCCGGGTCCAGCAGGCAGGTAAGAGGCCCCTCCTCTGCCATTCCTCCCCCCTGCCCGGTTTCGTACTCATCTCTCTTTCCCTCGCCTGACCCCAGCACCACCACCACCACCTTCCCGGGTACCTCCCTCCCCCTTTGCCTGCCCTGCTACCC
>JAOQGL010000017.1:1901473-1913081 GCA_027564165.1 Gallinago nigripennis
TACCCCCCCCCCCCCCCCCATTCTTCCTGGCTGACACTCTCACAAAGCCCGAGACAAGCTTTCAAAGGGGCAACTCATGCGGAAGAATTGCTGTCCCCCTCGGCCCCCCGTGCTCCAAACGCAACCCAGGACTTTCCCAGTGGGGTGAGGGGCTCCCACTCCCCCAGACACCTTGTTTGGGGTGATTCCCTTGGTCTCTCAGAGGGGGAGGCTGAGGGGGCAGGGGGCCTTGTTCCCAGCACCACCCACATGTGCCTCTCTCTCAGCCTGTGTTTTTTTTTTCTCCTTCCAGAGCCGATATCCTTTATGTAAGCCCTCGGGGGTCTTGTGGCAGGACAGTGACCATAGGTGGGAATGGAGCTGTGGGCCAGGACCTGAGCGCGAAGGTCGAAGGCACAGCCATGGTCAGAGATCAGAGCACGGACAGGGCCAGGCAGAGCCACAGGTGGAAATGAGACCCAGGAACAGGGAAGGAACCTGCAGGCAAGGATGCTGCAGTGGGCTGGGCTGAGCCCTGTGGGCAGGGGTGCGATGCGTGGGTGGGACAGGGCAGGGTTTGGACCTGCAGGCAGGGTGGGGACCCATGGGCAAGGCAGGGCTGGGTGGGACCTGCAGATGCTGCAAGGACCCACGAGGAGGGTGCCAGCTCAGGTCCTTTGACTAAAAATGGTTCTAACCGTCTGTGCTGTGTTTTCTCCTTTTGGCAGTTAGGGCTCGCAAATTTTATATCCAGTTGTGTGCTTGAGTGCAGATGTTTGTGTGAGTGTCTGGGTGCACACGTGTATTTCATTTCTCGTGCAACAGACACTGCGGTGGGCTTGCTGGGATAGGACCCTTTTAGTACAGCACCAAGCACAAGGGCACCTTGTTAAGTCAGTATCCTGGGGTGCCTGTGATGGGTGTCCAGAGGGTGTCCTGCAGCAGTGTCACCGCTTGTGCTAAGCCATCAGAGGTGGTCTCAAACCAGGGAATAGGCTGATCTGTACCATGGTCCTTGTGCTTAGTATGAGTTAACTCCCATGTGCTGTTGCTTCAGGGGGTTTGCCAGGCTCTGGGGGCATGGAGACAGGCATACTTGCTTTGGAGGGGGTGGCAGATGGCCTCTGTGTTTGGTTAGGTGGCTGTGGTGACACAGAGCTGCAATGGCTTGTACCTCCTGCCCTCACCTAGCCCGTCAGAGGCATCCACTTTTCTGCATGGTTTATGTCTCTGGAGGGTCAGTAAGGGAGAGAGGGATGTGGGGGGCTGCACCCTGGCCCCACAGACATTTTCTCTTGCACAAGTCCCTTCTCCCTTCCAGGCACATATGGGCCTTTGCTCCAGGTGGGGAGTGGCCCCAGGGAGAAAGTGGGAACCCTTAGTGCAGGGTTCTCTTCTATCAGGCCACCCTGATAGAAGGGGAACACCAGGATGTGTAGGTGTGGGAGGAGGCAAGGGGAAATGCCAGGGGCCACCAAAGTTTTTGAGTATGCGGAGATGTTGATTGATGGTTGCTGCCGAATCAGATGCCCTCTAGCTCAGTTCCTCTGCCTGGGACCCTCTTTGTTCGCGTCCATACCTTAAAATGGGGCGACAGGGTTTCCCCCCTTGTCACCTGCCCTTCCCGCCTTGACAGTGCCCCTGGAATGTCCCTTTGCCGTGGGCTAAGGGCAGAGGTGTGTGTTGGGGACTGCCGTGAAGGGGGTGCACCGAGGGTTGTGCTCCCTGGGCGGGTGGGTGCGGGGCCGCGACGGGAGGTCCCGGGCCGTGGCCCGGCGGGGACCGGGGGACCCCGGTGGCCGGGCGCTCCGTCCGCCCGCGGCTGCGCGGTGCTGCGGCGCCCCCTGGCGGGCACGGAACAGTGCCGGGGGAGCGCGGGAGCCGGGAGGGCGCGGGGATGGCGGGCGGGGACCCCCCAGCGCACCCTTCTCCTCCTCAGGCTCCGACCGGCTCCAGCCCCTCGGCGAGGACCAGATGTGCTCCTGAGCCTGGCCAGGCCCTGCCGCGACATGTTCAACCCTGTCGGCGCCCCGGCCACCGGCTACGCCGAGCACTGCTGCCTGCGCCCACCGCACGGACCAGCCCCAGGTGGCCCAGGGCCACAAGGTCGGTCATAGCCCTCTCGTCCTGACCAGTGCCTGGGCCTGAGCAGTGCCTGTGAGGGCCACTCAACTTCAGATTCAGCCTATGGGTTCAGGGATGCTGTGGGGTTTCCCTCTCCCCCCTTGTGCCACCTACTGTAATATATCTTTCTTTTCCCTTCTCTGCCAGGACTTGATTTCCCATTATGCCATCAGTCAAACCTCATGAGCAATCACCGTGGTTATGGGTTGGTGCCAGGATCTGAGCACCCAGGCAGTGGTGATGGTAAGTCTCTGGGTTTGGGAGGGTATGGGGCAGGTAGGGGTTTAGGCATCTCCTGGGGATGATGTTGTGTCAGGAGTGTGGGTGTGTGCGCTGAGGGGGTCAGGTAGTGCTGGGGACAGTGATGCCTGTGATGACAGAGGAAACTGCTGGGGCTTCAGGTATCTTTCCTGGATCAGTGATGCCTGCATGAACCAGGAGGATTTGTGTTGGTTCAGGTACCCCCTATGAACATTGATGATTGTGGCAGGGAGGGGAGGACACTTTTGAGCTTTGCCACGGTCCAAAGCTGGCAACAAGTATAAATTGGGAGAGGAGTGGCTGGAGAGCAGCCCTGCAGAAAGGGACCTAGGGGTGCTTGTCTGCAGGACTGGCAATAGGAGCCAGCAGTGAGCCCTGGCAGCCAAGAGGGCAAACTGCATTCGGGGTTTGTGTGTGTGTGTGAAACACAGCACAACCAGCTGGTCAAGAGAGTGACTGTCCCACTTGTATTCAGCGTTGGTGCAGCCTCACCTTGAGTGCCATGTGCAGTTCTGGGCCCCAATGTTTAGGAAGGATGGGAATTTCCTTGAATGGATCCAAAGGAAGACAACAAAGCTGGTGAAAGGGCTGGAAGGAATGTCCTATGAGGAGCAGCTAAGGAGCAGCTATGTCTAGTTCAGAGAAAAGGAGACTGAAGGGCAACCTTATTGCTCCCTCCCGCTTCCTAGGAGGGGACATGGAGAGGAAGGTGCTGAGCTCTTCTCCCTGGTATGCAGAGATGGAATGTGTGGGAACAGTTCAAAACTGTACCGGGGAGGTTTAGGCTGCACATTAGGAAGCACTTCTTTACTGAGAGAGTCGTCAGACACTGGAACAGGCTTCCTAGAGTGGTGGTCAATGCCCCAAGCCTGTCAGTGTTTAAGAGGCATTTGGACAATGAACGTAATACCATACTTTAACTTTTGGTCAGCAGGAATTGGCAGACAGTTGGACTAGATGATTATTGTTGGTCACTTCCAACTGAGATCTATTCTATTCTATTCTATTCTATTCTATTCTATTCTATTCTATTCTATTCTATTCTATTCTTAATTAGAAGCTAGCTGGCACACTCAGGGTACTCCTCCAGGCTCCAAAGCAACAGGCTTGTGTCCTTGGGGGTTTCTTCAGCCTCCTAAGACCCCTGCTGAGAGGACTCCCCCCCACTCTCTGCTGCCATCCCAGGCTCACGGTTCTCAACGCCCCGTGGTGCAGGCAAACTGGGCAAGAAGCGGGCACTGTCCATCTCACCCCTGTCAGACTCTAGCATTGACCTGCAGACGGTAATCCGCACCTCACCCAACTCCCTCGTTGCGTTCATCAACTCCCGCTGCGCCTCTGCCAGTGGCTCCTATGGCCACCTCTCCATCAGCACCATCAGGTGGGCACCAGCCTTCAGCCCCACTGGCATGCCTGCAGCCTGTCAGTCTGGGAGCCTGAATTCCCAACTTGGGGGGTGCCTGGGGTAAGTGCTCGGGAATGCGGGAGCAGAGTGGGGCGGTGGGTTAGGGAAGGAGCGGCTGGGAGTTCAGACACCTGGGGTCCTCGGCTCAGAAGACCTAAATTTCTGTCCTCTAATGTGTCATCCGTTCATCCCTCTTGCTCTTTGCAGTCCATCACTGGGGTACCAGAGTCCACCAGGTCAGCAAAAGGGCCAAGGCCACCTGTACAGCCACACACCCCCACCACCCCCATGTAGCTCCCATGAACACTTCTCCACCCGCCCAGGGCTCCTGCACCATGCCCCAGCTTGTGGGACTCTCAAACACTGCCAGGTAAGGCAGCCTTGCATCCATATAAGCGGTGCATCCCATATAAGACGTGGTCCAATGCTGACTGCTTTCCCCTTACCCCCTGCACTGGTAGCAGCTAAAATTGGAGTGGAGCCTGAGCAGCCCTCTGACTGTCAAACACCCAGAAGAGAGATCCGAGTGTGACATCTCCAGTCCAGCTTCCACAGGCACACAGGTACTCTTCAGGCCTTTAGACACACCCCGACTTTCCCAGGGCTGTACGCTCCTCCCCAGAACCACTCCCAGTAACAGGGAGTATAAAGGGTCATACCTGGGACTGCTCACCTGGCTGTCCTCCCCCAGGACCCCTTGCTGGGGCTGCTCGATGTTCGTGAAGATCTGGAGAAGGAAGATGGGAAAACGGAGTCTGAGACTGTGTATGAAACCAATTGCTACTGGGACGGCTGTGCCAAGGAGTTTGATACACAGGAGCAGCTGGTGCATGTGAGTGAGGTCCTGCCTGGGTACAACCAGTCGCAGAACCTGCCCTCAGGCTGCTGGCTGACACCCCCCTGTGCCAACCCACAACCCCTATTCTGAGACTGTCATCCCCTTCTACCCCCCACCGAGAATTCACCACAGAGGTGCAGAATGTTGGAAGCTGCCCCTTGGAAGGGAGGGACATGCATCCTCCACTTTTTGTGGACAAGTTCTTTGTGACCATTCCATGCCATGTCCCTTGGGGGAGCATCCAGTCTGGCCTTCCTCACCCCTGGGGCAGCTCTCCTGAACCACTGGTGCATCCAGAGCAGAGGAGCTCTTTGTCTCCCTCCATTCAAACTCTCCTGGATCCCCTTGACCACCCCTCAAACTACCTTGATCCTTATGTCTTCTTTTGGTCCTCCTAAAATAGCCCCTCGCCATCTCCTGTGTCCCCTGCCTCCTCCAGACAACATCTGACCACTCTGTTTTCCCCTAACCTCTAGTGTCTCCCACTGTGTCCATTTCTCACATAATATTCTCTTAAGACACCTGAATCTCCCTGACCCTTGGTGCCTTCAGTAATGCCACCAGTGATGCCCCTCTCTCCTCAGCATATCAACAATGAGCATATCCATGGGGAGAAGAAGGAGTTTGTTTGCCACTGGGCAGCATGTTCCCGGGAGCAGAGGCCCTTCAAGGCTCAGTACATGTTGGTGGTGCACATGCGACGTCACACGGGCGAGAAACCTCACAAATGCACGGTGAGCTGGCATGAGCCTTTGCAAAACCTCGGCCAAGCTGTGGTGCCTTGCAGTGGGCAGAGCTCAGGGCAGGGTGCAAGCTGGCCCACCTGGTATATGGCATTGAGGGGCGCATGTGGTGGGGAAAATTAGGTGGGACAGACAGGGTGGTCAGGAACATGGTAGTGCATGATAGAGCAGGGTTCATGTGTGGCAAGCCAGAGCCTGTGTGAGCAATGGCATGGCAGAGGTAAAGATGTATGTAGCGGGCTGGGTATGGCATGGCCATGTGGCCAGTGTGTAGTGAGGTGGTGTGACATGGGCCAGAAGGATGCTGTGAGGGCTGGAGCCCATCTGCTGGGAGGGGGGGCTGAGAGAGCTGGGGGGTTTCAGCCTGGAGAAGAGAAGTCTCTGGGGAGACCTTAGAGCCCCTTCCCGTCCCTAAAGCGTCTCCAGGAAAGCTGGCGGGGGACTCTTGATCATGGAGGGGAGCCATAGGACGATGGGGAATGGTTTTACAGTGACAGATGGGAGATTGAGATGAGATGTGGGGAAGAACTTCTTTTTTGTGAGGGTGGTGAGAGCCTGGCCCAGGTTGCCCAGAGAAGCTGTGGCTGCCCCATCCGTGGAGGGGTTCAAGGGCAGGTTGGACGGGGCTTGGAGCAACCTGGTCTGGTGGGAGGTGTCCCTGCCCAGGGCAGAGGGTTGGAACTAGATGATCTTTAAGGTCCCTTCCAATGCAAACCATTCTATGATTCTGTGAAGGATAAAGGGCTGTGTAGTGGTGTGAAGACATGTACCTGAAGGAGGGCAGGTGTGTTGTGTGTTGGCTGGGGGGTATGATACGTGTCCGTGGCAGATGTGCCTTGGGTGTGTAGTGTGGGGGTGATGTGGTACAGGGTCTGTTGAAGGTGTGTGGCATGTTTCACCCTGCTTGCCTGCACAGTTTGAGGGCTGTAACAAAGCCTACTCACGCCTGGAGAACCTCAAGACGCATCTACGCTCACACACGGGTGAAAAACCCTACGTATGTGAACATGAGGGTTGCAACAAGGCCTTCTCCAATGCTTCCGACCGGGCCAAGCATCAAAACCGTACTCACTCCAATGAGGTACTGACGCATGTGGGGCTCCTTGCACCCCTTTGGGCTCCCCTTATGCTTCCTGATCAATCCTGTACTCTGTAAACTCCCTGCATCCCTGTTCTGGTTTTTTATTTGTTTATTTGTTTTTTTTCCCCTGTGTGTCCCAATTCCTTCCTTGCCTGCTCTAGTAAAGTATGGCCTCCTGTTCCCACCAGGGTCCCTTTACTGCCTGGCCTGCTCCTGTGAGGCACCATCCTTGCATTCTTCCTCTGGCTCCCTATGACCTCTTTCAAGGCCCTGCTGTAGCACCTAAGCTGCCCCCTCCAAGGGGACTCAGCTTCTTCGGTCCCTTCCCGCCTTCAATTCCCTCAGTTCATGGGCCGACTCAAGAGGAAAGGGAGGGGGATTTATTTCATGCCCAGCTGGTCCTTTGTTGGGAGGGGTTTCTAGTTGGAGCTCACACCTTCCCTCCACTGTTCCTACCTTTTTTCCCTGACAGAAACCCTATGTGTGCAAGATTCCAGGCTGCACCAAGCGCTACACAGACCCCAGTTCTCTGCGCAAACATGTGAAGACAGTGCATGGTCCTGATGCTCACGTCACCAAGAAGCACCGAGGGGATGTTGTGCCAGGCCGGGCACTTCCCACCCCCAGTGGCCCCCCTGACATGAAGCAGGAGAAAGACACAAATGGCCCTGCTGAGGCCAGGAAGGATGACAGCAAACTCTTGGTGCCTGACTTGGCCTTGGTAAGGAGCTGGGGGGGGGGGGCGTGCAATGGCAGAGGGAGTCTGGGCCAGACCTGTTGGAGGAGCCACTTTGCATGGTAGGGGAGTCACCTCCACATCTGGCAGGATGCGGGCTCACAGGTTGCACGAGGTATGTAGTGGATATCTGACCCCCCTTTTCTTGGTTAACGTTTTGTGTGCCACCTAGAAGCCGCAGCCCAGCCCAGGTGGGCAATCGTCATGCAGCAGTGACCATTCCCCGCTTGGCAGCACCACTAACAATGACAGTGGGGTAGAGATGGCAGGCAACGCAGGCGGGAGCTACGAGGATCTGTCCACGTTGGAGGATGTGGTGCCTGGTGAGCCCATGGGCACCTCGGGGCTCATGGCCCTCCACAAGCTAGAAAATCTTCGCATTGACAAACTGAAGCAAATGAGGAAGCCATCAGCTACGAAGGGCCTGAATTTGCCAGCCATCCCTGGAGCCGGTGAGACTGTGGTTCTCTTCCACCCCAATGCAGGGCCAGTCCCATGGGCCCTGTGTCAAGAGAGGTCTGGTTTGCAGCCAGAGAAGTTTCCACATCTTCCTTTCACTAGTGCTGGATCCCCATGTCTAGGCTGTGCCCTGTCTTTGGACTCAATGATCTTAAAGGTCTTTTCCAACCTAAATGATTCTAAATTTTCTGCCCCCTCTTTGTTGCCACCAGTTGAACCCGATTCCCGTTCTACCAGGCACTAACCATGGAGGAGGCCGTATCCTGGTACTGGGTGCTTTGACCGCTGGAACCGTGCTGTTGTGTCCTAAGTGCCCTGGTGTAACTTCTCCTTTTCTTTTCTCAGGCCTGCCCAGAGAGGTGTCTGGGGTCTCCGTGCCACCACTGGCTGCCTCGCACCGGCGCGTTGCAGAGCTGTCAGCGGCAGAGATGGCCGTGCCACCCAACGAGCGCCGGAGCAGTGCCACCAGCACTGTAAGCTCAGCCTACACAGTGAGCCGGCGCTCATCCCTGGTGTCCCCATACCTGGCTGGGCCATGCCTGGGTGGCAGCGAGGCAGGGGCAATTCCCGGCGGGGCAGGCCTGGCAGACGGCTATGACCCCATCTCTCCAGACACCTCGCGACGTTCCAGTGATGGCAGCCACTGTGGAGGGCTACCAGGTGTGGGCAACCTTACCCCGGCCCAGCGCTACCGTCTCAAGGCCAAATACGCTGCGGCCACAGGTGGCCCACCGCCAACCCCACTGCCCAACAGGGAACAAGTGGGCATGGGTGGCCACAGCATCTTACCTGGGGACTACCTTGGGCCAGCCGAACCCTGCTACCTTGCGAACGGTTTGCTGCGAAGGCACAGTTCCAATGACTACCCTGGCTATGCAGGCAGCGGTCCCCCTCAGCTGGCACCTCAGAACGGTGTGCGGCGGGCCAGCGACCCTGCCCGGACCACGGTCAACCCTCGTACTGTGCCCAAGGTGCATCGTTTTAAGAGCATGGGTAACGTGAATGTGCCAGGAGTGGGCAGAACTGCTCTGCAGCCCTTAAGTGGTTCTGATGCCAACCTTCAGCGCCATGTCTTCTCCCCACGCCCACCGAGCATCAGTGAAAATGTCTTCTTGGAGAATGTGAGCATAGAGGGCCCTGGCCCAGGCCCAGAGTCTGGCTTGCTGGAGATGGAACAGTACTTGAACTACCCCGAGGAAAGCTTCCCATGCCAGGGGACAAGTGTGGAGCTCCAGTCCGAAGGCCTCTATGGGAGCACTCATCGGACCATGGGGGGGATGCAGCTGAACCCGGGAGGGCATGGGGACATCGAGAAGGGGTTGCTTCAGTCTGAGTTCTCCCTCCCTCAGTGCCAGATGAACCAGCACTTCGCAAGTATGAACGCTGGCAACAGGACCATACCAACTACTTGGGATGAACCTTCCCAAGGCAGTCTGGAAATGAGTTCTGGGCAGTTCAATGTCAGTGCCTCTGCTTCTGCCATGTCTGGGCCACATTGTCACCATCAAAGTACTGAGTACCCACTACCCAGTTTTTGTGGGCAGCAACCCAAACTTGTGAACTCGTGCCAGGACAGTGGATTTTCTGCAGGGCACCGGCTTAACCGACTACAGATCAAATCTGAGCAGCGTTACCCAGCACCTGCCCCAGCACTTGCTTCCTGCCAGAATGCCAAGCTTGCTGGGTCCATGCCACCTCCTGCATCGTTTGGCCAAGCCACGAATGCAGGGCCTGGAGGTTACCAGTCTGAGGGACAGGCACCTGTCACTTACATGGGCGTGTTGAACCCGGATGGTAGAAGAGCCCAGAACCCCACCGTGCAGACCAAAGAATTGATGGTCCGTAGCTATGTGCAGGCCCAGCAGGCTCTGATGTGGGGAGACCAACTCGCCTCCAAAGAAGGGGAGGCTGGCATGGGGATGACCAGTGAACCTGGGCAGTGCCAAGCCGTGCAAGCCCCAGTGTACCTCAGCCCCAAGTACTCTGGTTACCAAGCCAAACCAGATCACCTGCAGGGTCTGGCAGAGACCCAGCACCTCCTAAATGCCCCATGCTTCAACCCAGAGATGGTGCCACACCCGCCTGTTGGCCCTAAACCGTCTAGTTACCAAAACAGCCTGAACTACGCGGGCAACCTGCCTCAGCCAAGTCGTTCCTATGAGGGAGTGGAAGCCAGCTCCCGGCGTGTACTTCGCTTGCCACCTGCCCGCTCCACACCTGAGGGCCCTAGTAATGCCCTACCATATTACCCAGGCCAGGGCACACATTTGCAGATGGGCAAAGGTGGGCATAAGCTTCTGGGCCAAACAGCAGCAAGCTGTGGGGGTACAGGGAATTACGGTGGGAGCTTGGAAGGACTCAAAGGCAGCTCCTGTTACTACCCAGATTCAGGGGAGCAGGTGGCGAACAGCCTGGACTCCCTGGACCTGGAGAATACGCACCTTGACTTTGCTGCCATTGTGGAAGATCCAGAGCCACCTGTGATACCTGGGCGCCCAAGTCCTGCTGGTGGCCTCCTGCTTCCTGCATCTGGTGGTGCCAACATGGCTGTGGGTGACATGAGCTCCATGTTGAGTACTCTAGCCGGGGAAAGCCATTTCCTCAACTCCCTGTGCTGAGAGGTACCAGCTATCAGGTGGGCATGTCTGCAACCCGAGGGGGCAGACCACATTTGGGCAGAGGCCTGAAATCCTTTCTCACATGCAGATTTATGCCTGGGGTGGGGGGTAAAGGAGGAGAAACGCCCCTGAAGTCTTCCCTTCTCCTGTTTGTCAGCGTTGGGCTCTTTCAGGGAAGGAATGTTAATGGGTCCCAGGCACAGCCACAACCCTGATCAGATACTTCAGGTCACCTCTTCGGGGGGAGGGCTTTTTTTACTGAGCCCTTTCATTCCAGGGCTTGGAACCTTTCCCTGCCTCCTCCAGCCCGATGTACACGGTGGCCCTGCCACAGTCTTAATGTCAAAACCAAAGAGTTTTACCCTTCTCGGCCCTGTGGGCAGGCCCCATCCAAATGTTCCCACTGTCATCATGATGTCATCATCTTCCGCCCCCTAAATCCCAGTCTTTGTCTCACCACAGGGATGGGGGGGACCAGGGGAGTTGGGGTGCTTGGCACTGCCTGTGTTGTTCTGTACATAGTGTGCATATGTGGATGTCTCTCCTGTGGGTTTCAGCCTTTCTTTTGTTTGAAAGAAACAGCAGTGCCGCTCCTCCCCATTAAACCCATTCTCAGGGGAGAGCGAGCTGTGTGCTTTTTTTATCACTACAGATGGACTACAAACTGGAGCCCTGTGCAGCGTACCACCTTCCTTGTCCCCTCCCTCTTTCCCTCATCTGGGACCAAGACCCACTTGTGCCCAGGGTCGCAGGAGCACTCTCTGCTTTGGACTGGGGATCTAGCCATAGCCCGACCTGCATGGGGAACTGCACGCTGCTTCCAACTGCAGGGGTGGGCGGAGGAAAGGGCAGAGCTGTGTTGTGTGTCCCCCCCCACCATGCTGCAGACCTGGCAGAGCTGAAAGAAAGCACCAACAGAAGCACAGCAAGACTTGTACAAACTATGAAGTCCAGCCAGGCCAAGTGCAAGGTCCTGCACTCAAGTTATGGCAATCCCATGCACAAATCCGGGTTGGGCAGAGAATGGGTGGAGAGCAGCCCTGAGGAGAAGGAACTTGGGGGCGTTAGTGGATGAGAACCTCAACATGAGTGGGCAGAGTGCACTCACAGCCCAGAAGGCCCCCCACATCCTGGGCTGCGTCCCCAGCAGCGTGGCCAGCAGGGCAAGGAGGGGGATTCTGCCCCTCTGCTCCGCTCTGGGGAGACACCCCCCCCTCCAAGTGCTGCCTCCAGCCACCAACTTCAGGAGAACATGGACCTGTTGGAGCAGGGCCAGAGGAGGCCACCGAGATGCTGGGAGGTCTGGAGCCCCTCTGCTGGGAGGACAGGCTGAGAGAGTCGGGGGGGTTCAGCCTGGAGAAGAG
>JAOQGL010000017.1:1975922-1994135 GCA_027564165.1 Gallinago nigripennis
TTTAATGTGGTTGGACTCGATGATCTCAAAGGTCCCTTCCAACCACTAAGATTCTGTGATTCTGTCTCCCAGCGCGGTGTGGAGCTCCATGCAGAGGGTGGACATCCCCGGGTTGGCTTCTTCATGGCTCGCATCACCCTGGAGTCAGTCCTCAGGTGTCTGGGTCTCTCCAAAGTGGTGGAAACCAACCTGGAGATAGTTCCAACCAACCTGCTGCCCAGCATTGCCTGGACTTTCCAGGGACAGTTGACCCTGGAACACCCCTGCAACACCCCTCTGCAGCGCTTTTCCTGAGGTTTCCCTGGGTTCCTTTTTCATCTCCCACCCTGTTTTCAACAAGCAGGACAGGCAGCAGAGTGAGAGGGGGTGTGCTCCCAAATTGTGGGGTGCTTTCCCCTCAAACTGGGGGAGAGCGATGGGGAGAGCTGGGGCTGACCCTCCGCAGGGAACTGAAGCGAAGAGGCACTCGCAACCCATTGGAAAAAAACCAAAAACCAAACCAAACCAACAAATAAATCCTTATTTAATTGAAATATTGGCACTGGGTCTGGCTCCTCCTCAAGCCCCTGGTTCCTCCTGTCTCTGCAACGGCCCCAAAAAGCTTGTGTTTGAGGGACTTCAAGCGATGCGCGAACAGAGCTGGTGGAGACTTTCCTTAAATCGGCTGAAAAGCCCTTTGATGTGGGGAAAGAAAGGTTTTCTAGATTGTTACGACATGTGAAAATAGTTGGGGTTTTTTCTCCCTGCCAGGTGAAAAAAAAAAATATAAAAAAATGTGAAATTTTTAATGCTGCGCAGTAATTACCTGTTATTGGAGAAGATGCGAGGAAAAAGTCTGTGAAATCCTCAGAAATTGCTGGTGGGCACCTTCAGGGAATAACCCCCTCCTTTTCCCACCCCCTGCTTCTTGTGCAAATGTGCACAAGAGTTTTATGCTGAGGTGTTTTGGTGCAATAGTTCCTCCTGGTGCCTTCCCTTAAAAGGTGTGTGTGGGGAAATAGCTGGTAGTAAAAGCATCAACAAAATTCAATTTAATTAATTATGAACCCCAGCAGGGCTGGATCTGCCGTAGGGAAGCGTCGGTGGGGGTGTGGGATGGAGCTGTGCCGGGGGGGGGGACACACACCAAGGGAAACTCTGGGGGTTGGGTTTTTTTGGGGGAAAAAGAGCATGATGGAGCTGCGAGTGAATTATTGAGCACTGCAGGTTTGGGGTGAAATAAACTACCTGAAATAAAGGTGTGAGGATTTGGGGTTTTTTTGGGTTTTTTGTTGTTTTTTCTCTACAAAATGGCTATTTCTGTGAAGGGGGGGTGCTGAAAGCCGGGGGTGGGCTGTGACAACCTCATTAAAAAATGGGGCTGGAGAAAGGTTGAAGGTTTAAAAATAGCTCTCGGTGTGGTTTTTTTAAGTGTTGCTGTTCCCCTTCCCGGGGGGGTGAGAAGAGGCAGGAGGAGCTGGGGGTTCCTCAGCCCTGACCCACACTCTTTCCTGCCAAAGGGAAGGTCCCGGAGCTGGATATTGGGGTTTCACCTGGATTAAATGCGGCTTCTTTGCCCGGATTTAACCACCCTACGGACCCTTGGGGAGGGGGTGATGGTGCTCCTGGACCTCGGCACCGCGTTGGGATGCTCCCGACCTCGTCCAGCTCCAACCAGCATCTGCCCTGGGGTTTGGGGTCTGACCCTGCGTTGGGGAAGGGGATGAAATTCTGTGTGTGTCATCCCCTCAAGCTCTTCCCACCAGCCCCGTGTGGGACCATCCTGTTGTGGAGCCAGGTCCTGGATGTTCTTTGTGCTGACTCAAAGCTGCTGCAGGATCCTCTGATTCATCCCCGGACCAACACCCAGGCTGGGTGTCTTCTCCTGGGTGTTGGTCCTGCTGGTGTGGGCTGGGCACCCCCCCCCACTTCCCATGGGGTGCTGTGGTGGTCCCCCATTCCCACTGTGGGGCAGGGTGTGGGATAACCCTAGATCCCTTCTCTGGTGTGCGGGGGGACGGGGTTGGGAGCAGCAAAGCAAGGAGGGAGCTGAGGATTCCCTGTTCTGGGGGGGGACCTGAACCTTTGGGGGCAGGGGGGGAGCCTGTGGGATGCAGGTTTGGGAGATGCCAACCTGCTCCAGCCCCACACTTTGCCGTGGGTTGCTCCGAGAGGGCTGTCTCTGGCACCTGGAGGTGTTTTTGTGGTGTCTGTTGAGCATCCCCTGCCCCATGAGAGCTTCCTGCCCTTTCCTGGTGAGGAAGGAGCTGGATGCTATTCCCCTCAAGACCAGGGGAAACTGAGGCACGGGAGGGTTGAGCTCAGCCCAGCCCTGAGAAGGGTGAGGTGGGTGGGTTCGGATGGGGGTGCAGGGTTGTATTTGCTCACCGTGACCCAAACTAAAGGGATTTCCCACCTCCTTTTCTCCTCCTTGTCACCCGCTGCCGACTGGAGGGGCAGAGGAAAACGAGGGGCAAAGACCTGCTGCTCCTCAAGCTGTAAATCCACTTGAGGATGTGAAAAATTAGGAGGTGATGCTGCCTGCCCTCCCTGGCACCGCCGTGCCAAGGCGGCATCACTTGCATGATGGGGACCCAGCTCCATCTGGGATGGAGGACCTCCTGGGAAAGTGTCCCCCAGCTCCTCGGGGGGGGCAGGAACCCGGTGTCTGCAGCCCGGAGAGGGGCTGCGATGGTGGGGCGTTGCATGAGGCTGGATTTCGAGAGCTGCTGGGCTGGTACCAGCACGCAGTGTCCCCACGGCCGGGTCAGGAGCGAGGTGGCTTTTTTGGCAGAGCGTTGTGGCAGAACTGGAAGAGCAGGGCTCCCGGCAGAAGGTCAGAGCGAAGGTGTGGGTTTGGGGGAGTGTTGTGGGTCAGTTTTTGAGGGCACCCGTGGAGCCGTCTGGGAGAACTGGTAGGGCAGAAATGCCCTGCCTGAGTCAAACCTGAAGGTGAAGCGCCTGAAGGATCCCTGCTGGCTCCTCCCTGCTCATGCCACCCTCGGAGATGGCCTTCAAACTGCCCTGGACCCGGGTCCTGAGGTACCTCCTGCCCTGGTCCTGCTCCAACACTAATGCCTGTTTCTCCTTCCGTTGGGATCAATGGCTATCCCCTCCCCAAATCTCTTGCTCCTGGTGCCAGCTGCCCTGGGATTTGGGGTCACAGAATGTTATGGGGTTGGAAGGGACCTCTGGAGATCATCCCCTGCAACCCCCTGCCAGGGCAGGTCCCACCCAGAGCAGGTTGGATTCATCCAGGTGGGTTTGAATGTCTCCAGAGAAGGAGACCCCACCACTTCTCTGGGCAGCCTCTGCCAGGGCTCTGCCACCCTCACAGGGAAGAAGTTCCTCCTCATGTTGAGGTGGAACTTCTTATGTCCCAGTTTGTGCCCGTTCCCTCTTGTCCTGTCACTGGGCATCACTGGAAAAAGACTGGCCCCATCCTCCTGACCCCCACCCTTTCAGTATTTATAGGCGTTGGTCAGATCCCCCCTCAATCTTCTCTTCTCCAGACTAAACAGACCCAAGTCCCTCAGCCTTTCAGGGTCCAAGCTCTGGCTCTTGGGGGATGGCTCCTTTCCCAGCTTGACTCATTTTTCCACCTAAATTTTGATACCCAAGCAGATTTGTGCCCATTTTTTTTTTTAATTTTCCTTTATTCACAATAAATAATATACTATATTACAAAGATCTCAACACAAAATCCAAAAAAAAAAAAAAATCACGTTCCTTTCTGCAGCCACAAATAAATAGGACTCACCAGCACCAGCTAATGCATGAAAGAGCATCTATGAGCAGTGTGGACCCTGTGGCAGGGGGGGAAAGCGGGGGGGGATTTTTGCTGCACCCACCTGCCCAAAGCCGTCGTTCTTCTTTGCTGGTCTCCACACGGTGTTTCCATCCATCCCCTGGGCCACCAGGTGCCGGGGTGAGACCCTGTGTGTGCCAGGTTTGGTGTCAGCCCTCTGGAAACGACCCAAAACTGGCACCCTGGGAGGGCAGGGGTGCCACCGAGGGGGTGGGAAACCCCCAGCTGAGGGGCTGCCCGGGGCTGAGGGTCCTGGGCTGGGCTTGGTTGGCTGCAGAGAAGCTCGGAGAGGTTCTAGCACTCAACGAAGAGGGACTATATACACAGACTCTGCAATACTCCTCGCTGTGTCGCAGGTGGCCTTTGAGTTAAAAGACTTTGGCTTAAGAGTCTACTGTAGCTGGATGTTCATTGTCTGGCTTTGGTGCACACATGAGCCCATGTTATGGGGGGGGCTTCTCCCCCCTCTTTTTTGCTTGTTTTTTTTTTTTTTTTTTCTCAGCCGTTCCTACGGCGGGGTCAGCTCCATGGATTTCTTCCTCTCCTCTCTCCGGTCTTCCCACTCCTCCTCTGACTCATAGGTGCCCTTGACGATGGCGACCCTGTCTGACATGTTCATGCAGTAGGGGACGAGGATGTAGAAGTAGAGCAGAGCGGCCAAGCAAGCCCCGAGGATGGGTCCAACCCAGAACACCTAGACAGCAACAAGGGAGAGGGTGAGAGCAGGTTCTTGGAGGCTGGGGCACCAGGTTCCACCATCACACCAGCCTCCCCCACTGCTCCACGTCTTCTAGCCCGTGGGGAGGTGCAAATACCCCTTCCAGTGCACTTCTTGAGATGCAAATACCCCTTCCAGTGCACTTCTTGGGCTGAAATCCCCTCCTGCTGAAGACAATGAGCTCTTCATGGGTGCAGAGATGTGGTGGCACCAAGCCTGCTCTGTGAGGCTGGGTCTGAGCTTCCTGGGCGAGTTGAAAGCCTAAGCTGGGCTTCTCTGTGGGCTTTATGGTCCTCATATGATGCCCTAGCCCAGTGTGAACCATTGCATGGGGGGGCTTATGCTTGTCCCCTTGCTGGCTCTGTTCCTCATGCATCAAGAGGGACAACCTCCCGTGTTCTCCAAGCCCCTTTTATCCTTCCAGACCTGGGACGGGCTCTGGGACACCCACCCCTGTGAGCCCCCAAGACAATCGTTGCTGTTGCCCCCTCGGGCTGTGGGCCAGCCCATCCCAGTGCTCACCCAGTGTGCCGGGCTGAACTTCCTCACGATGACCGCGGGCCCGAAGGACCGGGCTGGGTTCATGGAGCAGCCGGTGAAGTAGATCTGTCAGTGGGGAAAGGAGACCAAGGTTAAGGTGCATCACATTGCTTAGCTGGTACGAGCAACTCTCCAGGAGTCTCTCTCTTACAGAGAGGTCCAGGTCCCCCCAGTCACTATGGAGAAGGAGCCCCAGTATGACCCGTGTTGACAGCTCCCTCTCAGACCACCCACACAAGAGTATTTTGGGGACGCCTGCCCTCCTGCCCGGACACTTACCCCCACCAAGTGCCCCAAGGCAACAGAGAGGCCGATGGACAGAGCTGGGGAGCCCACGTTGCCGTTCCTCCGGTTGTCCGTGGATGCAAAGATGCAGGCAGCCAGCTGGAAGGTGAGGATGATCTCCACCACGAGGGCCTGGCCAGGGGTCGTGTTGTTGTTGAGCTGCGAACCATCGAGAACAACAATAATTAACCATCCCTGGGGCTCGGCATCACTGGGAGGGCTCTTGGGTGCTTTGCTGGTGGAATTGGGTTGGCAAAGCCACGTATGAGAATGTCCCCAGGTCCCCTGCCCAGTCCTGGGAGCACAAGGTCCTGTGCTGGCCACTGCTCGGGCTCACTGCTGCTTTACCCAAAAGGGAAGAAATTATCTTTCTTTCTATTTACTGCTCTAAAATCCGTCTGTCCCCTCAGCCCCTCCCTTCTCCAGGCTTTCCATGTCTTTCTCCGCAACACTTGGTGCTTTCCTACCAAATCCCACACTGATTTTTCCCCTTTTCCCTGCAATTTTTGCCCTCTTGGTCCTTGCAAGTTGTTGTATCCTGACTCTTCTCCCCTCTGCTTTGTGGAGTACCCCCTCCCCCTCCTGCCTCTAGCAGCCACCATGGGGGAGCACGGGATGAAGGGTGAGGGTTGGGGTGGTCAAGGGGGTAAGACACGTTGGTGGTGTCTCAGCACCTCTGGGCCAACCCCTGGGGACCATCAGATGGACTCGACCCCACTGGGCACGGGAAGGGCAAAGCCACCTGACCCACCGCAGCTCGGTTTTGAGCTGAAGCTGAACTGGTTTGGGACGGGGAGCGTGTGGGGATACGATGCGTTGCAGGACCTCATCCCAACCATCAAACCCTCTGCGACGTTTCCCTGCTGCTCCCGGGGGTCTTGACCTGGTGCTGGTTGGAGCCGTAGCTCCACCGTTCCCCTTTCGGGTGGTTTCCCAGCTCTGCCCCGAGGGTTTGAGACGTGTTCCTCTCGTCCCCACTTATCTGGGAGGGTCCCACGGTCTCCCTTCCTCCTCCTCCTCCTCCTCCTCCAGCAGCCCCTGCCACCCACAGCCCCTCTGCACCCTCCCGTGCCTTGCTCCTTCTCCAGCTCTTCTCCTCCACCACCTCTCTCCATCCACCTCCGTTTCCCGGCTCCCCCAACGCACCAGTTGCAGTGGGCTTCTGCTCCCCCTGCCCATACTGGTTTGACTGGTCTCTGCTCCCTGCCCTCCCCTCTCCGTCCTGGCACAGCTCCTATCCTAGCATTAATCTCCAGGTGGAAAGGCTGCAGTCAAGAACATCCCGATGGTGCGGGTGACTCACTCAGGCCCTTAGGATAAAGGAAGCTCTTATTAAGGAGGAAAAAAAAAACCCGATGCCATTCGTTACCCCGCACAATAAAGCTGTCATGTCAACGCTCTGCTGGCTACGCCGGCGTTTGGTCCTATCCCATCCCCATCCCTCCGTGCGTGCAGGACGAGGTGCCCGAGATCAACCATCCTTATGGATTTTGCTCCCCGCCTTGGTGCCACCACCAGCTCCTCGCTGGGAAGGAAAGGAAAAGATCTCCCCCCCCTTCCCCGGCGAGATGAGCCACCTCCAGGCAGGAGGACTTACCGCGTTGATGGCCAGGTTGCCGCGGGTGTTGACCGGCGTCACGCCGTAGAGGATGCCGGCCCCGGCGATGGCCCCCACCAGTTGGGCGATGACGTAGAAGAGCGTCCGGAGAAAGGAGATCTGGTTGCCCACGAAGAAGGCGATGGTCACCGCCGGGTTGATGTGGGCGCCGCTGATGTGGCCAAACGCCTGCACCAAGGTGCCGATGGCCAGCCCGAAGGCCAGCGAGATCTGGAGGATGCTGGGGAGGGCGGACGGCCACTTCAGGGCTGAGCCCAGGCCGATGAAGACGAAGATGAGCGTGGAGAGGAACTCCACAAAGACGGACCGAGCGAAGGCCAGGGTTAATATTTCCCTCTTCATGGTGGGAGCGGGTGGAGGGCAGTGGGGAAGGAAGAAAGTTGAGGTTTCCTCTGTCTCCAGGCTCTTCTGTCTGCACCCAGTTGTAGGGCCATACCTATCTATATATGCAAGAGCAGCAGGGAGCTGGGTTACAAGGCGGTGGGTGGAGCCAGGGAATTAGCCAGCCCTCCCAAATTATCATGTGAAACTGGAAAAGTTTCCATCTGAAAATAACTTTGGTGCCTCTTGGTGAACCAGTGACTCAGATGTTGGTGGCATTTCTCTCTCCTTTCCTTCCCTCTGCAAACAAAGAGCCCCTATAGGGTGTCTCCGTGGTCGTTAGATAACGAGGTTGCATAACGATGCCCTGCTCCCTCCTCTGCTTTTTTTTTTTTTTTTTTTCCCCCCCCTCTTTGACTCCCTCTCTCCAGGTGCTGGGTGCTTCGTTAGCAGAGGTGTAGCTACTATTCCCTTCCACCCTTGGCCGTGCAGGCTGGAGAGGGCTGTATTTTGGTTTGAAAACCTTTCGATTGACGTGGGATGTTGAAACGTAAAGCAAAGTTAAGGACCTGGAGCTGCTCCCGGGCTGTCAAAGACAGCTCAGCTCCAGGAAACGGGTGGTTTGCAACCACCCCAGGAGCAGGGCAGGGTTCGGGGGATGCTTTGTCTCTCCCGGCCGGGGAGCCTTCTTCGAGGGGTCTGGAGGGGATGGGGTGGCTGGGAAGAGAGAGGTCTGATCGCCTCGGAGCCTGGCCATGGACCTCTCTGCTGCTTTTCTGCTCCCTATGGAGCCGGGGGTGCGGGGTGGTAGTCACGGGGGGGTGGGTGCTTGCCACCCGTAGCCAGGGAGGGTGTATCCTCCCTGTCACCTCCAGCCCTTTTCTTTCCTTTTTGCCTCCTCTCGAGCCATTGCTCAACGAGGCCGGTGATTCCGCTCTTGGGAACGCCAGCACGAAGCTTTGCGTGGACACGGGCCATGTTTGTGTGTCTCCTCTCATGTTCCCGAAATCCTTCCAAAATCCTTC
This sequence comes from Gallinago nigripennis, assembly GCA_027564165.1. NCBI lineage: Eukaryota > Metazoa > Chordata > Aves > Charadriiformes > Scolopacidae > Gallinago > Gallinago nigripennis. Next base: position 1,984,217 of record JAOQGL010000017.1, read on the forward strand.
CAGCTGCCAGCCCTTGGGGGGGGGCTCTCAGCGCTGTGTGACACCGAGCAGTTGAGGACTGAGGTTTTGGGGTGGAAAAAGGCTCCGGTGACACCAAACAATGAATTCTTGGTTCTCTTGTAGTCCTTGCAGCCTTGTGCCAGGGTTAATACTTTTTGTTGGTTTGTTGTTTGGTTGTTTTGTTGTTTTTTTAAAAATTAGGTTTGGGTGCTAGATCTGCTCTCCTTGCTTGGTTGACTGCATCTTGCCTTCCATCTCTCCACACTGAACCCAGGTTGAGGTTCTCCACAGCCACCCCCGTGCTCCAGCATGGGCTGAGCAAAGCTTGACGTGCAGGAGATGACTGGCAAAATCATTCGACTCCCTCTTTAAAGCTAAAAAGCACTAAAAAATTATATATAATTGCATTCACTGCTGCCTTCTGCTGGGTGCAGTCAGACCTGCACACACTCGGCGGGGTCAGGAGCCAGGAGGGCTTCCTCGTCAGAGCAAGAGGAGGGGACTTCTTCCTCCAGAGCCGAAAACCAACAAGCCTTTCTCCTCCCTCCATACCCAAAGCCCTGAGCTCAGCAAACAGACCCCGGGGAGTCTCAAGGGACCGGGGATCCGTTACAGAATTAATCCCCGATAATGGTCTTCTCCCGGCTCTGCCGATCCCGGGGCCGGTGGCGGGAGGTGACAGGGCCAGCTCTGTTATCCTAGAAAACACCTGGTCCGTTGGCGTGTTTTGGTGAAAGTTTTGCAAGCTGGTATTTCAAGACGCCTTGGCCAGAGTCCAGGCGGGAGTAATTGCTCGCCGTTTTCCCTTCGGCCCGGCTTGTGGCATCCGGCGGGATGGAACGCGCCTTGTTCCCGTCCCTTGTCCCCGACCTCCGGAGCCTTCCGTGAGCCACCAGCCACGTGTCTCTCCCTGTATGGCTGGCAGCTCCTCCACCGCACGCTCTGCTCCGGCTGAAAAACCAGAAAGATGCTTTTCCAGCCAAAAAGATGATTTTTCGGCCAAAAAGATGCTTTTCCGGCCAAAAGATGCTCTCCTGGGTTCCCAGCCCCAGGTAACAACCCCCCAGCAAAATTCCCCAGCGGACGGGGAAGATATAATCAAATAAAAAGTTAGAGATGATGGGGTGAAAGCTTCCGGAGAGAAAACAAGGTGTTTCTCTAACAAGAGGCCACGCAAAACTTATTTTCCTGGGGCTGTTTGGTAGATTTTCATCTCTGGGGCGTTCCTCCTTGGTTCCTCTTGGTGGCCGACCATGTGGAGCGGGCGTTTGGAAGGCTCCTCGTCCTCTTCCCCCCCCTGGGCTGCATACCCTCCGAGGGAGTCGCGGGAACTGAAAGTGCCTTTGATGTGTCAAATTTAATTGAGTTGGGCAAGACGTGGAGCAGGCGTTGCGCCGGCGCCTGCTGACAGACGGACACCTACGTGGTGGGGTCACGCACGCCTCGGCTCACCCCGAGGCTTTTGGAGGAAAGGAGACGAGGAGGCTTTGTGCAAGGAGGACAGGTTTAGCCATCTCCCTCCTCCTCTTCCTCCTCCTCTTCCTCCTCTCCGGCATCGACGGGCAAAAGGGACAACCAAAACCCACCCAGATCTACCACCCAGTTGTAGGACCACGTGCCTTGGGGATGATGCTCTGGAGGGGGACAGGGACCCCAGCCCACTGTTGAGTTGGGATGAAGGATGCCCAGGTGGGAGGAAGGCAGCTGGTGCCTCATCCTCGCCCGGGGCCCTCCCGAGGCTCTGCCTCGCCCGCGGAGGCGTGTGTTATTAACTGAATACGTGTGTCAGTCCCTGTCGTCCCCACTTTGCTGCTTCCCTTTTTTTTTGGGAAGGAGCTGCTGGTAATTTGGCACTTCCGAATTCCAGGGCAGCCCAGGTTTCCGATGAGTTCAGCTCTCTGTTGGGCTTCAAAGCCCGGCCGATGGTACTGCAGGTGGCCAAATCCTGATTACAAACGCCGCTGAGACCCAAACCGGACCAGCTTTTGGGATTTCCCTCCCTCCCTTGGCTCCGTGTCTACCCAGGATGTTAAAACTGGGGCAATAATTCAAGCACGAATAATAATAGTTACGGGAGGCAACTCCTTCCGCTGGAATCTGTGCTTAGTTGGGATTAGATGGGCTGGAGGAGAAAGTTTGGTTTAGTTTGGTTTTTAAGAGAAAGGGTGCTTCTTGCTGGCTCAGCCTGGGGAGTTGGCAGCAAGGCAGAAGGGGAGAAAAGTAAAAAAATAACACACTGGGAATTAAAAGTAGGGCAAGAAATAGCAAACTTTCCCCTCCCCATCCTGCTCCTTGATGCCATGGTGGGAAAAGCGGTGGGATTAATGCAAAGCCTCAGCCTTTTCTGGTGCGAGGTGATGTCTCCGTGGGGTGTTTTGGGTGGGGGTTACAAGGATTTCTTATACCTAACCCACCCCCCGCTTGTGTTCTCTTGGAAGGTGAGGGCTTTTTCTCCTGATGGTGTTTCCACCTTCTCCTGCCCTGGAGCAAGGAGGCTTTTGCTTCTCCCAGCAACCTCACCCAGCTTTGGGGCAAACTCCATCCCCTCTGAGAGGGATTTTGGGGATGTCCCCACGTCCCTCGCTGCTGTCCCACCACTGTGGCTTGAGAAGCCGGTCCCGAAGTTGTCCTCCAGCCCGTGGTGGGTGGTCACGGTGACCTTGTAACCCTGCAAAATGGGGCTGATGACGGTGTTCAGCCCCTGAGCATCGTTAATGCTTAATGACAGCATCGCTCTGCTCCCTGCTCAGAAATTACTCGACAGTCTCTTGAGGCGAGTGCTTTGGGGCTGGTCTGCAGAGGGAATGCCAGCACCCTCAGTGATTAATTCGCCCTGGAATCGTCGTTAAATCCTCTCGTGGGGATAATAAGGTGTAGCAGGGAAAGCAAAGGGCCGGCAGCGAGAAAGCTGGGCTCTCAAAGCCCGGCGTCCTGATTTTCAGGTCTGGCCCTTCCAGCAAAGCCACCTGAGACACTAAGAGGCTGCTTTTCTGCTCATCTAGAGAAATACCTGGAATTCTTAGGGGCCAACAGCCACTTGTTGGTGTCCCCAAGCGCCCAGGCAGAGCTGTGTTGGGGGCGGCGATGGTTTTCCTCTTGAAATGTGTCTGTGGTAGAAATGTCATTTTTGACCCTCCTTTCGAGGACACTGAGGGGGGAATAAATGGTGCAAAGACGTGGGGAGGGGGTGACAAGCGATGTCCCCTCTTCCCTTTGGCAATGCCACCCTGCTGTGGGTGCTGCTGGGATGGGAAGGTGAGGAGCCGGTGGAGAACCAGCCCTGGGGTGGAGGTGGTTGAGTTGCATCAAGGCAGAGGGGAACTGAAAGCTCAACCAGGCTCCAAAGCTCCTCTAAATGCCATAAATAACACATCGGAGAGGAATCTGGAAACTCTTAAAAGCTGAAATTCTTGCATAATCACCTGGCTCCAAGAGCCCAAGAGTTGACAAAGCAAAATATTGGTGACAATTTGTGGAAAGCTGGTTGCCTTGGTGAACTGGAAAATCAGTCTTTCACCCCATTCTGCCTCTGAGACCCAGAGCAAATGCATCAAGAAATTTCTCAACTTAAAACCGCAGATTTTTCACGTCTTTGTCCCCTTTTGGCCTCTGTTCTTCCTCCCCCCATGCGATGGGGAATGCCGGGCTGTGGAGCATCTCCCAGGGTGCTGGTCCCAACAGCCCTTCCAGATCCCCAGGTCTTGAGACATGGCTGGTGTTTGGGCTGTGTGGTTTTGGACCTCTGGGGGGTGGGACAAGGACCCTACCAGAGGTGGCTGGGGGAACCCTCCTAGGAAACCGTGTGACTGTGCCTTGGGTGACAGTGAGGTGGTCCAAGTGACTTTTCTGTGAAGGAGAAAAGGAGAGCCACCAAGGTGGTGAGAGGTCCAGAGAACAAGTCCTATGAGGAGAGGCTGAGGGAACTCTTGGGAGAAGAGGAGGCTGAGGGGAGACCTGCTTGCCCTCTACAACTCCCTGGAAGGAGGTTGGAGAGAGGTGGGGGTTGGCCTCTTCTCCCAGGAGAATTAGGACAGGACCAGAGGAAATGGTCTGAAGTTGGGGCAGGAGAGAGATATGAGATATCGGGAAGAATGACTTTCCTGAGAGGGTGGTCAGGCACTGGAAGGGCCTGCCCAGGGATATGGTGGAGTCACCATCCCTGGAGGGATTTAGGAAGCGTGTAGACGTGGCAATTCAGGGCATGCTCTAGTGCCCGGGATTCTGGGGCACTAGATGTGTGGATGGTTGGACTTGGTGATCTCAGAGGTCCTTTCCAACCATGAAAATTCTGTGATTCTATGAAATCACACATTTCTGCTGAAAAACATACAGCATTGTGGCATTTAACTGGTATCTTAAAGCAATGGGATGGGCTGAACGTGGCAGCCACGCAGTGAAGTCAAGGAAAGGGATCTGGGCAAGTCCAACTAAATTCTCTGGAATTTTCATAGCACCCCAAGGATCCTGCAGGGCTTTGCAGAACCACCACCCCAAACCTGATCACGCTGAGGACCTCCAGAACCCGGAGGTGGGACATGGGGAAGGGAAGGAAAGCCTCGTGATGTAAGAAGCGATGTGATGTAATCGCACAGTGATTTTCACTTTGACTTGAAATGAAATCATTTTGATTTCAAAATGAAAATCACTGCACTATTTATACCAGGTCCATGATTAAACCAAAAAAACGTTAACTTGTGGCACAATAAACATTGGAGATCTTTATTGTGGAGGGTCACGAGCTCATGGAGAGCCACGGGCTGGCTGGTTTCCAGCCCTGGCTCAAAGTATCCAAATGTTGAGGATCTAACGTCCAAAGTGTTATCAATTTAGCCAGGTTTTAGGTCTGTCTGAGGCAGCTCTGATCTGTGGGTTGCAGATCCTGCTCTCTAATTCCACTCAGCCTGGGTGTAAATCTGGAATGACTGGCTTGGTTTCCTGACGGTGCAAGTTCTGGAAGTGTCACTGAAGCCGGTGATGCAATCCTCAGAGAAGGGGAATTTGGGTTAAATTGACTCCAGAGGATTTTGGCTGCTGGAGCCACCCGAAGATCTGGTGTCATGAGATGGGTCCATGTGGATACTGGTGTGGCCACAGCAGAACTGGGCAGAAACAGGAGCATCCAAAGGGTCTCGAAGAGGGGATGGTGGTTATTTTGTGGGTCCCTCCTCTGGAGATGGGGGTTGTCCTTTTAATGCCAATTTTGTACATCAAGAGATCGTTGGCACTGGGCGGATGCCTTCGAGGCTGGACTGGCCTCCACTGGTAGCTGTGCGATTTAGGGACTGGGAGGTTACTTTATGACTCTCTCTATATTAAATGGCCATAAATGTCTCATTATTTGATTCACATACACTAATCCAGTGAATGAAAGTGAATTTAAAGGACTTTGTTTGGAAAAGCACAGTAACAACTAGCCATTAAAACTAATTTTTGGGCCCTGCGCAGTTTATATGAGTCTTAAACTTTGTCAAGGTAAATAATAAGTTAAATGCTTAGGTCTGAAGGGGAAGAGACCAGTAATTAAGTGGAACATTGCCAAAAATAGCCCAAAAAATATTAAGTTGTATGGCATTTTATAGAGCAGATCATTGACATTGACGTCTTGATACATTTCTTCAGGTTTTCCTGATGTACGTGGATCTTTTTTTTAAAAAAGTAACACAGAAGCTAATGTAAAACTGAGTATTTGGTGATTTAAATACAATTTTATACTCTGATTTCAAACAGGATTTTAATTCCAGTTGGCAAGAAAAGGCAGATTTTTTTTTTCTTAAAAGCCTTTTCTGCAATAATACTCAAGGGCTCCTTTGCCGTGGAAGGAACAAAGCGGAGGAGAAGAATCTGTATTTCTGCTGTGGCAGGGAATGGGTTAAACCAGTGCTAAAACTACTGCCCTTCAATAGCAGCCTCCTGGGGGTATTCAATTAATTGACTAGTAGAGGAACACAGATTTTTTTAGCTGCAATAAATAAAGCCTGGTGTCTGTGAGAGCGTTGCTCCCCTGGTTTCCCAGCCCGTGATGGGCAGAGGAGGTGGGGCAGGAGCTCCCACCATGAGATGAAGACCATGATAACACCTTTCTTGGGTCAGATCAAAGCTTTTTTTTCCCCACTCCTTTTCTCTCCAGCAACAGCTACCAGCACATGGTGGAGGAAGAGTGGAAATTCTGAATTCAAGAGGAGGAGGAGGAGGAGACTGGTGGGAGCAGAGCACAGGGGATAAAGAGGAAGAGAAGAGCATCCTTGGGTGGCAGTTCGTGTCAAAACAGTCAGAGGGGTTGGAAAATGATCAGTAACGTTCCTTACGGTTTGGAATTGGGTCCAATCTCATGGGATATTTCCCTTAATGAGCAGAAAAAGCCTGGACGTGGTGAGGACGCTTTGTGATGGTGCAACGCTGGTGGGAGAGCACCAGTAGGAAAAAGCAGGATGTCACGTTAGAAATGTGTGACTGTGGCTAAATAATAGAAACAGCATTAAAGTAATGAAAGAGCAAGGTCCAAAAAATTGCATCCCAAAGGCTAACCCAAACTCTCTGACCATGCTGGGGACCATAACCAAGCCCTTGCAGGAGAAGGAAGGGGTGGGATGGGTCTGAGGCCACAGAAAAGGTCTGGGGCTCTAGATGGAGACAATCACACCTATGGCTTTGTGTTACTCAGTGGAGAATCAGAGTGGAACGGGAAAAGGGGAAAGAAAGGAAAAAACAGGGAGGGAGATGAATCGTCAAAGCTAAAGGACAACACTGGTCCAAGAGCAAGCGAGCCGTGGATGAATTTGGGCTGAAAACCAGGAGGTTTCTCAGTGTCACAGGAGAGAGCAGTTGTGAGACCTCCCCAATGGGGTCAGCGGGGACTCAAGGACGCGCTTCCAGTCCCATCTTCTCAGCAAAGCCTCCATGAGAGCCCAGGAGCTCTGCATCCCATGGGTGGTTGTAGATGGCAGCAGCAAAACTTCCAGTTTGGAAGAGACTTGTGGCCGGGAGCGAGGGCTCCTGCGTGCAACCAGCCCAGCAGCGAGAAGAAATGGGAGCCAGGTGAGCTGAGTTCAACAGCAGTGAGGCATCGGGTGGCAACCTCCACACCCAGCAAATGGCTGTAATAACAACTCTTGGCAGCGTCCTGGAGCCCTTGGTGAAGGGCAACAACCTCCACCGAGCGCTGGCTTCTGCAAGGGGGACGTGGAAGGAGCCAGCCCAGGGTAGGATCCCAGTGTCCTCCTTCCTGTTGCTACCCTGGTGGTGGTTTTTGATTTAATGGCATTTTGCCCCAGCATCAGAAAGCCATTGGCCATGGGGAGAGCTGGGGGACATAAGGTGGGTTGGGCCATCACGGTGCATCTCCCCAGGAGATGAGTCCACTTCGGTCCCTCGGCAAAGGTGAAGGGAGAGAGGGGAGAGGTGAAACGTTCATCTCAACGAGCACCGTCTCCAAAAGGGCTGCCAGAGTTCTCCCCAGCTCCTCTCTCGTCCCGGGAGGAGGTTTGTCTACACCTTCTCAGACATCCCCCTGGGCAGGCTCTGTGGGGAGTGAAGCTCCACCGACTGCCGCCGCCGGACCTCGCGCTCTGCCCAGTCCTCCTCGGGCTCGCAGCCTTTGAGGATGGCGAGTCTCTCTGAGAAGGTTTTGGCTTGTGGGAAGAGGATGTAATTGTAGATGATGGAGGCTGCTGCTGCCCCGACCAGGGGACCCACCCAGAAGACCTGGGGAAAAGAGAAGCATCTGGTGAGCAAAAACCAGGCTGAGTTTGAAGGATGGAGGGGAACCAGGGTCTCTCAAGAATGTTGTAGGGGGCTTATGTTCCTTCCTACCCTGTGTGTGTTGAGACCCAGCTCTGCTTTGGCCATCACTGTTGACCTGAGCCCTCATCCATTGCTGTTGTGCCTGAATATACCTAAACCATCCTCTGTTGAGAGCTCTGTCATCCTCATGAATGACAGGCCCATCACAAGCGTGCTTAACGATTTGGGTTCCCCTGGAGAAGTGTCTTCCTACCCATTTACAGATTACCATAGAGAGGAGGAGGCCACCAGTTTGGGCTAGACACCTCCGAGCACGTCAACGTGAACCACCACAGCTCTGGCTCCAAACGTGCTCTTTGCAGATGGAAATGCCTGGGGGTGTTCCCAAAGGAGCTGGTGGAAAAAGGTGAGGAACCAGAAAAAGGTTCCCAGGACCGACAAAGAAGAGCTCCACACTCCATTGGTTTTGTTTCTTTTGCTAAGTCACGGTCAACAAACCACACACCCTTTGCCTGTTGCAACGAAGCCTGCTTAGATAAGCCAATTAAGCTCTCAGTGGCCCCACCTCTTTTTTTGCTAATCTCTACATCTCTCCTCCAGCTGGGAGCTGGCATGGAAATGTCAGGAATCTGGCTGGCTCTGTGGGTTTCTAGGAACACGGGTAATTTGGGGGTGGGGGTGGGGGGGCTCATCCCACCGAAACACCGCGTCGACCCAGCTTCTTACCCAGTGGTCGCTGAAGTCACCGATGATCACAGCCGGGGCGAAGGATCTGGCTGGGTTCATGGAGCAGCCGGTGTAACGGATCTGCGGAGAAACGCCGAGCGACGTGCTTAGAGCATTAAGCCCTTTTAGCACATTTCACAAAATCCTGCTGTGTTATTAGGGTGATTCACCCCCCACCCCCACCCCCGAGCTGGTGCCTCAGCCTCCCGCGCGCCTCTTCCAGGAAAAGGGATGCGAGCGGCTTTCCAGCGCCTGAGTCAACGTGGGCGAGTTGTCTGAGTGTGCTCATCTTCTGCACAAGCACATGTGTCCTCTGCGTGGTGCAACTCAGCTGCAGGGGATGTGGCCAGGACAGCGGGGACAAGCTCCTGCCGTGCCTGTTCCTGGAGCATATGGCTCCTCCTTGCCGTTGAGGATGGGAGAAGAACAGCCCCGTGGACACGTGGGCTTGGAGGTGGTTAAGGATGGATGGTGTGGTGTGAACGTTGTTGGTTTAATGCACGCGCTGAGAGGCTGGGGGTGGTCTCTGGGGCTGCTTCATCCAGGAGGGATTTCCCTAGGGGTCCATCCCAAATACTTCCCAGTCTTATCATGGTCTTGAGTGGTTCTATCACTTCAGGACACTTCCCTGGAGGGGTTCAAGGCCAGGCTGGATGGGGCTTTGAGCAACCTGGTGTAGTGGGAGGTGTCCCTGCCCAGGACAGAAGGGTTGGAACTCAATGATCTTTAAGGTCCCTTCCAACTCTAACCATTCTGTGATTCTATGACAGAAGCTCCTACTGGTTCCTGGGAGTTCCCTATGGGTCTCCAGGAGCAGCAGAGCCCACCAGGTTAAGTTTTTTCATTTGCAATAAAACCCAAGCTCAGGCTATGGCTCCATTATGGCTTTGGTGAGATTTTTCTCCTCTATCCGCTGGAAATCCATGGGCACCATGAGTTACAAATCCCTCATCCACCCTGGAGCACATGGCCAAGCAGGCTTTGGGCACAAAGGCAACCTCAAAAGCGCTGTGTTTTAACCCATTCTACGTACCCCAAGGAGATGCCCCACGGCAACCGAAAGGCCGATGGACAGGGCAGGAGAGCCCAGGTTGTCCTCCCGGCGTTCGTCAGTAGAAGCGAAGATGCAGAGGACCAGCTGGAAGGTGAGGAAGAGCTCGACGGTCACCGCCTGCCCCGTTGTCGTCTCATTGTGCAGCTGGAAGGGGAGGGAAAAAAACGTGTCTCAGGGAAGGGGAAGTTTGGGGACTGGGTTGGAAACGCAGAGGGGAAAACTCAAATTAAGGGACGTGGGAAATGGGTGAGATTTTTTTGGCATCAATATGAAGAGGGGGAAAAATTTCCCAGGTAAAAGTAAAGGTGGGTCAATGGGGTAGCACTCGATTGACTTGGCAGGAAATGTTTTAGTTGCATTTCTTTGGGTATTTTTTTCCCCCCACTCTTCTTTCTCCCA
>JAOQGL010000017.1:1996471-2007929 GCA_027564165.1 Gallinago nigripennis
CATACCTCTGGTTTTTCTGTCCTAAAAAGCAGAGGAGGCAGCCTGGACTCCTGCCTTCATCCCTACTCCTGGAAGGTCCCTTGATGGAGCAAGCTCATGGTGCTGGGCTGCAGCTGATGGTGGCTCCCAACCCAACGCTAAATAAAGGGGGGGTCCTTGCTGGCCACAAAACCCTTCTTCACATCCCTCAGCCACCCCAAAAGCCCTGCCCGATCTTTCCTGCTCTTCTCCAAGCCCATCATTTTCAGGCTGAAGTCCTACCTTGTTGATGGCCAAGCCTTCCCGGGAGTCTGCAGGGGTGATCTCGTGTAAGATGGCAGCTCCCACAACCCCCCCGAGGAGCTGGGCCACCACGTAGAAGACGGCGCGGAGGAAGGAGACTTGGGAGCCGATGAGGCAAGCCACCGTCACCGCCGGGTTGATGTGGGCTCCACTGATGTGCCCCAAGGCTTGGACCAGCGTCCCGATGGCCAAGCCGAAGGCCAGCGCGATTTGGAGGATGCTGGGGGAGGAAGCTGAGGGCCAGTTCAGGGCAGAGCCCAGGCCAAAGAGGATGAAGACCAAAGTTGCCAGAAATTCGGCGAAGACAGCCCGGGTGAAGGCTATGGAGCGCAGTTCCCACATCATGGTGCTGCTGGAGACTGCAAGGTCTGACCCTGCTCGTGGTGGCTTCAGGCAGTTGTCACCGCAGTTGCTGTGTCCACACAGGGTGACAAGGGGACAACATCCATCTATATATGGATGTGGGGGGCTGAAGGAGGTGGGATTGTGGTCCTAGGAAACCTGATGCTTTTTTTTTTCTTGTTTTTTTTTTCCCGTTTGTGTTCCAGCTGAGGGAACATCAGACTCTGCCCCCTCTATTAAAGCTGGGGAATGCGGCGTTCACCACCCTCAGGAGGTCATAAATCACCCTTGAGAAATGCCCCAAAACCACTGGTCCCTTTCTCCTGTGCTCTCCTACCAGGGGTCCTGTCCCAGGAGGTGCCTGTTGCTCCTCTCTTCTCCGAGATCTACAGAGAGAGAGAGCAAGGAGGGGGGGGTCTGTAGAACTAGAGATGGAGCTGAGGTGGGGTTGTGCTCCAAAACAAGATGTGGGCTGGGATTAAAAAAAACGGGCAAAACTGGACACAAGAGAGTCCCTCAGAGACACAAAACTCCAAGTGACTCATTATGATTCAAGTCCGCAGAGGACCAGAATTTTTACAGCCTGGGCATAGATTTCCTCCCCAGAAAAATGGGAACCAGCCCCAAGAAATGACTGTCAGGGAAGAAATTCTAGTGTGAAAAAATGACACACGCAGCTGGAGTACTGGCTGGGCTCTAATTACAGGGATTTTGGCCAACTCGGCTCTTCAGAAATGTCTTTTTACTTCTTGGTGTTAGTCCCGGAAAGAGGAATGATGTTTTCTTCTCTGGAGCATGGTTCTTCACATCAAACTATCCAATAAGTCCATTTTTCTTTTTCTCCCATGGTTTAGGGCAGTTTTGCCCATTCCTGTGATGTCTGTAAAGACTTTTACTCCATATGTCATTGGGGGTGGTGGGTTTTACAGAAAGATAGCATTTGTGGTTATTTCTCCCCAACTTCTTAGCAGGGTCTGTAATTATCATAAAGCCCAACAAGCTGCGGGGAGCCCTCCCCCAGGGTAGAGCTGGGGTTGGAAGGACCATTTTATTTTGGAGGGACACAGAACACCAGAACTAGGAGTCCATATTTTGGCTCCAACCAACCAAGGCTGGTGCTGTATGATAAACCAAATATTTTCCCCTTCCAGAGGCACTGTGTGAGTGGCACCGAACCGATGTGAAAAGCTGGTGCAAAATATTCCATATTGCTCAAATTATGTCATAGAACTGGAGAACAACCCAAGTTGGAAGGGACCCATAAAGGACACGTGAAGGCCTGCTCTTTCCTCCATGAAAAGTGGGTAAATATACTTGTCAGTTGAACTTCCAACTGAATTATTGTTCTCCTTTCCTTTCCTTCCCCTTCCCCTTCCCTTGAAAGATTATGGGAAGAACAAGTCTAGTCCGTGGGTGAGTCTGGAGCCTGGAATTCTTGTATCCAACGTTTTCCGTTGCAAATCCTTCTCTTGGTCTTTCCTCTCATTCCCTGGGAGAAGAGTCTGATCCTGCTCCACCCTCCTTTCAGGGAGTTGGAGAGAGCGAGAAGATCTCCCCTCAGCCCCCTTTTCTCCAGCCTGAATCCCCTCAGCTCCCTCAGCTGCTCCTCACAAGTTCTCAAGACCCTTCTCCTTGGTTCTCCAGACCCTTCTCCTTGGTTCTCCAGACCCTTCTCCTTGGTTCTCCAGCCCCAGCTCCATTGCCCTTCTCTGGACCTGTTCCAGTCCCTCAATGTCTTTTTTTTTGTCGCGAGGGGCCCAAAACTGGACACAGCCCTTGAGGTAGTTCCTCATCAGTGCTGAGTAAAGGGGGAAAATGTGGCTTTATGCGTTACACCAAGTGTGCTGCAGCTTTGGGAGCCCATTCCAGCTCAGCAGGAAAGGATCTGAGGTGGGGAAGTGGGTTATTTTACCTTTTAACCACAGCCCTTGGCGCGTAACGGCACCACCAGCCCTCCCCTGGGATGAAACGCAAGCGGAGGGTCGACACGCCGTCCTTCCCCCCGACGGCAGGAAAACGGGCCAGTAACGTGTTTTTGAAGAACATTTTGCAAGCAAGGGAACTGTGCTTGCACAACAACTCGCTTCTCGAGTGACTTGCTTAGATGGCTCAGATATCTCTGCTCCCCTGGTTTTCAGGGAAGTATAAACATCTTTAAGGTATCTCCATTCCATCTAAAATACCTCCGAGCCGCAGAGAATAAAAGATTTATTGCATAAACAGGAGTGAGCTTTCCTGCTTGGATCCCATCCGTCGTGAGAGGTGTCTGTGCTGCCCAGACCGCGTTGGTAGCTCTGGTTTTCACTCTATTTTTTTGTGACCAGAGAGCACCTGAAGACAATTCCCCCCTCCTTTGTGCCCATCCTTCACAGGGCAACAAATGCCCTTTTTTTTATTAGGCACCGGAGAATCCACAGAAGGTCTAAGTCTTGGGAGAAAGGTTTATACAGACCCAGCTATTATTGGTTGTGCTGCTTGTTGAAATAGATGGGTTTCTTCCAAGAAAGGAGGTGTAAAACTGAAAATGCTACCTCTGAGACCTCTCAAGGGGAAGCCTTGAGAAGAAGCCAAAGGATAAGAAGAGGAAGAAGGTCTTGATCCTAACATTGTGACCAATATCTCATTTCTCAGCTGCAGTTTTCTATTTTCTGCCTGGACAAATGGATGTGTTGGTGTGTTTGGTCCCATCCACGGCCCCAGGGGAGAGCAGGGAATGGGAGCCATGGGCTGGTAGGACTCTTGGGCAAGCTGAGCAGATGGGGACAAGGATAAGGGGATGTTTGTGTGGGGATTGGCAGGGGCAGAAACACCCCAGCTGGGTTTTCCACATGGAATCGGAGCACCTGCAGCATTGGTTTGGCTCCAGGGACCTTTCCACCCTGAGTGTCCCAACTCTCAGGGGCAGGTGGGTCTATGGGTTTGGGTCCCACTGGCAGGGAAAGGACCAAACCTGGGTCCCTTGCCTTCCTCCAGGCTGAGTTTGTCAACCATCGGGCTCTTGCTGCCTTCTGCAGGATGGGGGGTACAGAGATGCCCCCTCCCCATGAGCTGCAAAGCATCGCAGGGGTGGACTGAGACCCCCTTTAGCTCTTGGGTGTTTGGTGATGGGACACAGCAGCCCAGCTCTTGCTGCAGTGCAACCCGAGGCACCATTGAATTGCATTTCACTAATGTGCCAGGAAGGTCCTACCTCTCTCCTGCTCCTGGTTGGAGAAGAGACAGAGCAGGAGATAATGGGAGATAAAATAAGGCTGGGTGGGGCTTTGAGCAACCTGGTCTAGTGGGAGGTGGCCCTGCCCATGGCAGGGGGGTTGGAACTTGATGATCTTTAAGGACCCTTCCAACCCCAACCATTCTATGATCCTATGACAATGTCTGTATTTCCCTAGGAGAGGTTACCATCAGGATAAAGTATCTTCTCCCATTGCCGTATGACATCAAAAGGACATTTGCCCAGAGGAGCAAAATGGAAAAAAATCACCACCTTTTCCAGCATTTCAGGCCACATCCTCAATCCCTATTCATGCAAAACTTCTGCTGGCTCTTGCAGTGTTTATTGTTCTTGTTTTAATTGAAGCAGAAGGATTAACGCAGCCCTGATTTCCTTCACTGACTTCAATGAATTGAGCTTGAGCACCAGCCAGGAGCTGGGCCTGGCCTTAGGAGAAGGCTTCATTTCATTTATTTATTTTTTTTGTCCCATCTCAAGGACTTGCAAGTTCAGTCCTGAATGTTTGTCCAGGGTCTTAATCAAAGCAGACAGTGAAACTCTGCTGGAGCTGGGCTATGGATCACAGCAGGATCAGACCACGTTTCTGGTGGCTGCATGAAACCCTGACACCCGTGAAGACCACAAAGGCTTCCACCCCAGCATCATCTGTTCCCTGCACAGCACCTGGGCAGGGATTTAATTCATGGTTGGCAGGAAAATACATTTTTTCTTTTGCTAACAACAGGTTAATGAGACCCAGAATGTCCAGAACCAGGGAAAGGGAGAAACTGTTGCTGGGCTGTTTTCTGCCTCTTCAGAGAGACTTAATAGATGAGGTATGGCAAATCCTGAAAAGATATGGCCAATCCCAAGAAGATATGGCCAGTCTCAACAAGGTATGGCCAATCCCAAGAAGGTATGGCCAATCCCAAGAAGTTATGGCCAATCCCAACACACTGCAAGGTCAGAGACAGGGCTGCGGTAGGTGATGGCCTCCCTTTAACCACGCCTGAAAGGGTTATTTCCATGTTTGAATGCTGAAGTTCAAGGCCAGGGCATGGCATATTTACATAAACACTTATAGGAAAACAATTAATGGTTTTTCCCTTGAATCCATGAAACCAAGCCAGGATATCTGTACAGCCAGGAGATTCTCAAGTGAGACAGACCCCATGGCCTTACCAGATTTTGTAAGCTCTTTTTTTTTCTTACCCAGGCATGAATATGACATTAGTTAACATCAATCAGGTTGCAACATCATCCTCAGGTGACAGGACCGAGCAGGAGACCTCAGCGTCACCTTCTACTGGATACCCAGGGTTATGTTTGCAAAACAAACCCCATCTAATGAGCCGAAATCCCAGCGGGTGGAAACTGGGGATGTGGCTTTGCCGTCGGTGCAGTGACACCGGCTGAGAGCATCCAGTGCCTTTTCACCATTTTTCCTCATTTTGACATAAATCAGAAGAAATCAAGCTGAACCCCATGAAGTGAACGAGCTCAGTTCAGGTGCCTTTCTCTGGGTAATTCTCCTGGATTTAAAAAAAAAACCCAAACCACGAGGCTAGATACCAAGAGGAATGGTGGCTCTAGTGGCCATGTCCCCTCTCCTGTGTGTCCCCTCTTCTGCAGCCCCATGGACCTGAGATCCTCACGGCCGTGAGGGCTTGCAGAGCCAGGGCTGTTGCAATGTGTGTGTTATCTCTACCATCGGTTCCCCGGGGACCAATTTGTGTATTGATTGCTCATGGTGCCTTGGGCACTTTCTTTTTGACTGTTATCTCTTCATCTTCGCTGGGAGGGAAGCGGGAGTGTGTCTGGGCAGAAGAGGCTGTTGGCCCAGCATCTCTCCTGGGGAGCCGTGGGGAGGAGGTGCCCGAATGGCACATGGGTAAAAGTAGGTTCTTGTGAAAAATTCCTCTAACAACCACCTGGGATGGATGGGGAAAGAAAAAAAAAATAATAAAAATGCATCTTTCATCTGAGAACAAGGTCAGTGCCATGGTCCTCGTCGTACCCAATAAGGGGAACAGTGCAAGCAACTGAGTGGTCCACAGGGGGAAAAGAAGGATCATGACCAGGGTCTAAGAGACAGCAACCCCAGGGAGGAAGCCAGAGGAGGTGTTGGATTGTATGAAATCCCTCCCAGCCACTAAACCAAACAGTGACTTTAAAATCAACCGTTGAGTATGAAGCTGCTCCTGCCCCTGCTTTGGTGGAGCACGGAGCTGAGGTCTGGGTGTGGAACCAGGCTCTGGCAGCCCCAGAAGCTGGTGGCTGCAACCGCTCAGAGGCATCTTCAACTCGGAGCCTCAGCATAGCCCTAAAAACATGAAGCTCAGCACATGCAATGTCACCACATGCAATGTCACCGCAGCCCAGAGCCGTAGTGTGGTCACCAAGTGGTGCCGCTTCTCCCGTAACTCTGGGAGTCACTGCAGGCTCCCGGCCGTGGTGGCTCGTCCAGCTCCACCCGGGGCTTTCCAGTCCTTGGTGCCCCAAGGCTTGTGGGGTTTGGGGAGAACCAGTTTGGGCTAACCAAAGGTTGGGTTCCCATCCTGGATGGGCTCCAGAGAAAAGGGGTGCAGTAGGTGAACAAGATGGTTGGGCCAGAGCTGTGAGGGCAAGAACAGTTGTGTGGGAGAAAGACTTTGCCCAAGGGCATCCACTAGCTTCCCTCTGCCTGAAATGATCCTTGGCTTGGGACTGGCCTGGAAACCATCACGCTGTTGAGGGACAGCATCAGGAACGAGGTTAGGACCTTGGTGTGAGTTCCCAGAAGGTCCTCTCCACTGAGCTGCTACCTGAGAGCTGCTTTGGTGATGACCATTTTCATATCAAAATTTATGCTTTCCATGTTTTCCACACCGCTTCAGGACATTCCTCCCACCCCAGGTGGAGATTTATGTTGAATCTGAAACAATGGGAAAAGCAGGGGATGGCGCAAACCAGTTCAATAGGTTGGATACCACCCATGAAAAGACCTCAACAGCCTTCACAGTTGGCCATAGGCCCTTCCCACCACCATTGGATCCTGAAAAGGTCTTCTTTAGTCTGTGGGATCAACATACACTGGGAAAGGGCTAGGACAGACTCCAAAATTGCTCTTAAAACTTCCACTTTTACGTAAGGCATGCAGACAGGAGAAGGTACAACCTAGTTCTTTACAATTTTAAAGGGTTTCTTCCCTCCTTCCATCCTTTTTTGTCTCTCGGTCTGTCTGTCTATCACCTTGCATCCTCTTTTCCTCTACCTCCTTCTCCCCCTGCTTTACCCAGACACCCGCTTCCGTGCCAAGGCTGCGAGAGCAAGGGAACCACAGAATTGGTTTCACAAAGCCTCGGGCACTTTTCCCCTTCCGAGCACAAATGTTCAGCGTGGGATATTTTTGTTTGTGGTTAGTGACTTGATTTCTGTGTGGGTTTTTGGGTGCGGCGCAGGGTTGTCAGCAGCATGAATTGCCATCCTACTTTGGTAGAATGACTTCTTGAGGACTTTTATTATTATTGTTATTATTAAAATCTGGGCTATTGCACTGATTTCCTTCTGCATTCATGCCCGTGTTGATGGGATCTGGCCCTGGGGTGTCAGTGCAATTCACTTCGCTTCCTTGAATTATATGGAGAGGACCGTTGGTGGCTTCTCCAAGCCTTTTCCAGCAAAGTCCAGCCTGTGGAAGGCATCGCTCTCTCCTGGGTGGGGATGAGCTGCCCGGGAAGCTCTGCCTTTCTTTTTGCTGGTCTGATGGAGCTTGTAACTTTGCTGCAGAGGGAATCCAAGAGGGGCCAGATCTCCTCTCCTCCTCATTCTCCAGGATGGGGAGCATTATCAGATGCCAGAAATTGTGGAAGATCACACTCAGGGAGCACACGGAGCCTGGAAATCTTCTGCCTCAGGTTTGTGTGGAGTGCAGGAGCCCTGATGTGGGACAGGGACAGACTGGAGGAAACAATAGAATCATATAATGGTTTGGGTTGGAAGGGACTTTAGAGATCACCTAGTTCAAACCCCTCTGCCCTGGGCAGGGACACCTCCCACCAGACCAGGTTGCTAAAGCCCCATCCATCCTGGCCTTGAACCCCTCCAGGGGTGGGGCATCCACAACTTCCCTGGGCAACCTGTTCCAGTGCCTCACCATCCTCACAGGAAAGAATTTATTCCTAGTATCTAATCTAAATCTCCCCTCTTCAGATTTAAAACCGTTGCACCATGAGCGCAGAGCAGAGGGGTAGAATCACCTCCCGAGACCTGCTGGTCACACTTCTCTTGATGCAGCCCAGGACATGGTTGTCTCTCTGAGCTGCCAGCGTGCTCTGCTGGCTCATGGTGAGCTTCTCATCCACCAACACCCCAAAGTCCTTCTCCTCAGGGCTGCTCTCCAGCCATTCTCCACTCAACCTGGATTCGTGCCTGGGATTCCCAGGTCCCAGGTCCCAACTTGGCTTGGTTGAACTTCATGCCATTTGCATGAGCCCACCTCTCAAACCTGTCCAGGTCCCTCTGGATGGCATCCCTTCCCTCCAGTGTGTCGACCGCGCCACCGAGTTTGGTGTCATCAGCAAACTTTCTGAGGGTGCCCTCCGTCCCACTGCCCATGTCTCCATCAAAGATGTTGAACAGCACTGGTCCCAGTACAGACCCCTGAGGAACACCACTCGTCAGTGGCCGCCAACTGGACATGGAGCCGTTGACCACAACCCTTTGAGTGCGGCCATCCAGCCAGCTCCTTACCCACCGAGTGGTCCATCCATGGAATCCATGATTTTCCAATTTTGAGAATTTCCAATAGTGCAAACCCGGTCACCGGTGAGAAACTGGGGTGGGGGTGGAAAGGAATCTTCAGGCAGACGGGCAGGTTTGGGGAAATGAAAGTACTTTCAGCAAAAGGCAGATGTTGATCTCCTGGCCCAGCACCATCACGCGTGACAGGACGTTACGGGAAAGAAGTGGTTTTAAGGAAGAAGAGGAGGAAGGAGGCAGCTCCCCAGGAGCTCTGGAGCTGTGGAAGGAGAAAATGCAAAGGTGTTTGCTCACGCAGGGTGGGCAGATGGCTCGGAGGACAGGGACATGCTCCAAGCTGCTCCTGGGACATCACGAGGCCAGATGGGAAACCCCCTCCCTTCTACCTTCAAGCTTCCAGGGCAAAACCAGAGGCTCCCTCATGGATAGCACCAACAAACTGGGATTTTGGGGCAGTTTCAGTGCTGGAAATGGGGGCTCTGAGGTGCAGCAAAGCTCTTTCCTCCCTCTCCCCCCTGCTCGTTGCCCAGCTGCTGCGTCAGGTCCACGGGTCACTCGTCACGTGGACTCCTAAGAATTTAAAAAATTGCTGTGCGCATCCCCGGGTGCTATTATATAAAAAAATTTCCTTCGTAACCGTTTAAAGAAGAGACTGCACAGTGGCAGGAGGGTGTCACTCCCAGCGTTACCCAAACCCATCCTGTGTCCCCCCCCCCCCTCCTCCCAGCGGGGCGAGTTTGCATACTTGTGCAATTCCTGTCCTTGAACAGCATCAAATGCACCCGGTGGTGGTAAGAACATGTTCTTCTGGCAGCGATGAGTGAAATGCACCCCTGAGCAGCCGAGCAGTTTAATCCCGGGGAGTGCCTCCTCTTTATATTTATCTATTTTCCCCGCACGTGTGTTGTTGTTACTCTCTGACGTGGTTTGTGGGTATCACGGGTTTTGCTTCCGTTTATTTTTTAACCTCCCCCCGCCGGGACCTGTTCCCCACGACTCGCTGAAATCACACGCCGCAGCTCTGGAGGTGTTTAAATAAAAAAAAAAACCCATTTAAAAAATAAATTAAAAAGGGCAAAGTTTCTCAAAGCACCCAAATTCTGGCACCGTGGGCAAAACACTGCAAGCAACCCAGTAGCTTACTGGGATAATTGTTCCCAGCTACTGCCCACCACTGGAGTTTGAGCCCTCTCTAATCTAAACAAAATTTAAATTAATTGTACCCAGCAGCTGGGGGGGCTGTGATGAGGTGTGACCACGCAGCTGGGCAGGATTTTTTTCCAGACAATGGAAAACTGATGGTATAAAGTTGGGGGGGAGATGGGTTTCTTTTTTTAAGCTCTGGCACTGGTGGTGGGTATCAAGGCTTGATGCTCCCTCCAGAAATCAGGGAGGAGAACATCCTACCCCAAAGAGTTCTGGTTTGTCCAGCTCCTTCTATTGCGTGTTGAGGGGATGTTATCTCTGCTCATCAAGAGTGGAAGGATGGAAGGAAGGTAGGAAGGTGACTTCAGCTGGAGGAACTTCTTGAAGACCAAGAAGGTATGAACTGTCCAGGAAGGGGGATACTGGCTCTGGGGAGCAGGAGATGAAGCTCTGGGGTGGTTGTTTGGGGCTGGTAGGTACTGGAGACCTCTCAGCCTACCCTGTGTTGGGATGTTGGCAGGGTGGGATAAAAGGGTAGGGCTTTGTCCCTTGAGAATAAGGATTTCTTTTATCCTTCTAAAGCCCTCTTCAGGCATGCCCTGGTGCTCCCAGCTTGCCTGTTAATCTCCCATCCGGGGACTAAGCCTGGTGGCGGGATTTAGCATTAATAATCCATGGATAATTCAGCAGCTGGAAAGCCTAGGGTAAATTCCTAGATTTTTTAATGGGATTTCTTTTTAAGTCTGTGGCAGAACATTTACTGTTAGTGGGGGCTTTTCCCTCTTGGGAAGGGGGGGAAAAAGCGTTTTTGCAGAGGGCTCCAGGGTGTGCCATCATCTCTGTTGATGCAGCAGATCCCTTAATTATCCCATCAGATTTTCTTTACCTTAATTTTGGTGTGATTGAGTATTCAGCCCAGATACTTTAATCCCTATGAAATCCCTCATGGAGTTGGCAGGGTGTGGCCTTGACAGTTTTGGGGTTTCTTTTTATATTTTATTTTTTTCCCCCTGAGTAATGAAGGTAGAAGAGTGCAGGGGAAGGGCTGCCTCCCCTGGCCCGATGTTGAAGGGTTGGGACAATGCCGTGTGAGAGCATCACAATCCAGAGCCTGGTTCTGGTGGGAACTTGCCCTCCTGCTGCACCAGTGAGACTGGGAAAAGGGAAGATCTGGAGAAAACTACCTTTTTGGTAGAGCTCTGACATCTTTAAGAGCTTTTAACTCAAACAGCAAAGCAAAGAACAAGGCTTGGGGCAGCTTTTTTTGGTGGGAGAAGGTTGATCCCTGTTCATTAGGCAGTGTCAGCCTTGTCTTCTCCATGGCACAAGGAGACTCCCTTCAAGCCTTGCAGCCCGTGGGCTCTCCCAGCTCGTTTTCCCGGCTGTGGAAAGACGGGAAGGTTTTTCAGAGCCCCCTGAAAAAGTTCCCTGATAGGGCTGGATGTGTCCTGGGGTTGGGTGGTGAGGGAGGACCAAGATTCCCTCTGGAAGCTCAGGGGGTGGGAATGGGTCTTCCAGACACCAGGGTGGTAGAGGGGTTTGGTGTCTCTTCCCCACCGCTTTTTATTTAGTGGAAGGCTCTTGTGGTTGGCAATCATGGAATCACAGAATTGTCAGAGTTGGAAGGGACCTCTAGAGATCCTCCAGTCCAACCCCCTGCCCAAAGCAGGGTTGCCCAGAGCACATCACTCAGGAGCATCCAGGTGGGGCTTGAAGATCTCCAGAGAAGGGGACTCC
>JAOQGL010000017.1:2022284-2044137 GCA_027564165.1 Gallinago nigripennis
CCTCACACCAAACAAGTTCTTCCCCACATCTCAGCTCCATCTCCCCTCTTTCAGTCTCAAACCCTTCCCCCTCCTCCCATCGCTCCCCTCCCTGAGTCCTCCCCCATCTCTCCTGTATGCCCCCTTCCAGGCTGCTATAATTTTTTTGGAGGATTATGCTGTGGGGTGCAGAAGGGCAGTGGCACAAGGGTGTAGGATGAGCTTTAGGATCTCAGGTGTGTGATGGTGTGATGGGTACCGAGTTCTTGCCTGTGGCAATGAAGGGGGTAGGGTAAGTGCTTGGCTCCTACAGCTGAGCTTTGGGCTGTAGGACCTGAGATGCAGCTGAAGCAGTTGCTGTGTCATAGCAAGGTGTGGGTGTGCTGCTGGGGGGGGGTCCCTTGTGGTGGGCACGGGGAGGTTGGGCTTCCCTCCCTGCCTCCGAGCTGGTAACACCATGTTCTCCACCTCCACAGTTCGACTTCACCTCCTGCCAGGGCGTCCTCTTCGTGATGCTCATGGTGCTCTTCTTTGGTGGCATCATCCTGGCTGTGATACTGCCCTACGGCCAAGTGAGTAACCACCCGCACCCCTCCTTCCTCGCCCAGTGCCACCAGTCCCGGTGTGAGGCTGGGAGCTCTGCATCCCAGTGGTGGCCCAGCCCAAAAACATGCAGAAAGAACAGGCGAGACCAGGTGGCTGTTGCCCAGTGGCCGGACAATCAGATATCAGGCTGTAGGACGGCGCTGGCCTGGGGCTTGAGGAAGTCTTGCTTTTGTTCCTGGAGCTGGGTAGTGACCCCACAGCGGGTCACGGCTCCTGCTCGTGCCTCAGTTTCCCCTCCAGTGAAGCCAGGGGCAGAGAGCACCTTAAAGCAGGGGGTTGCCTCACATGAAACAGGGCTCTTGCCCCAGATCCAGGGCAGGACTCGGACTCGGGATGAGGGGGTGCCCGTCTGGCCAGACCTGGCTGCATTCACCCCGACACCGGGCACCATCCTGCAGCGTTCATTTCTTGGGGCTCAGATTTCTCTGGAGGGTGATTCAGACCCCAGGGGACAAGTCCTGATGATGAGTGACCACCTTATGGCTCCTCCAGCCACTGCCAACCCCTCTTGCTTGGGTCCAGACTCTTCTTTCAGCCTCCCAGGTCCCAGCTGGTGTTGGCCGTGCCCAGCTGGAACCCTGGAGCAGTTTGTGGCCACACCTGATCAAGTCCTTGGCGTGGCAACACCAAGTGTCTGGTCTCCATCCAAGAGTGTCTCATTAAGTGAGTTGTTTTTCAAGCAAGAGCCTGACAGACCCCGGGAGCTGCTGATGAAAGAGGGAAGATGTGTGGGGCCATGCAGCCACCTTTAATCACCCTGAGAGCCTGCCTGGAGACAGGTCCTGATGATGAGAGACCACCTTATGGCTCCTCCAGCCACTGCCAGCCCCTCTTGCTTGGGTCCAGCCACTTCCTTTGGCCCCCAAGGTCCCAGCTGGTCTTGGCCATGCCCAGCTGGAACCCTGGAGCAGTTTGTGGCCACACCTGATCAAGTCTTTGGCGTGGCAGCACCAAGTGTCTGGTCTCCATCCAAGAGTGTCTCATTAGGTGAGTTGTTTTTCAAGCAAGAGCCTGACAGACCCCGGGAGCTGCTGATGAAAGAGGGAAGATGTGTGGGGCCGTGCAGCCACCATTAATCACCCCGAGAGCCTGCCTGGAGATGGAGGCACCTGGCTTTGATCATGGTAGCCTTTAAGTGACCTCCAAACCCTCATGTCTTCAGAGGAACCTGAGTCATGCTTTACCAGCCAGACCTGCAGGAGATGCTCCCCCTGGTACTAGCCCTGGGGTGGCTCTGGTGGCCGAACGCTCCTAAACCAGGAGCTTGGTTATTTTGGTTGCCTCAGCTGGAGATCCATCTCTCCCTCCCGCGAAACCCGCGGGTGAAGCAGCCCGTAGTGCCAAGCGGCTGCCATTAAACTGTTGAGACAACTGCTCTTTTATCTTGCAGCTTGTCAAGATAAGTGTGGCTCCAGGCGGCTGGTAATGAGCTTGTCTCTCCGGGGAGGCAGGCTGCGATCCGGAGGCTGAACCAACTCCCCGTGTGGGCACCTTCTCCTGGAACGCCGGCAGCTCCTCCACGAGTGCTGTGTGACGCTGGGCAGGGGTCGAGCTTTGGGCTTAATTCCAGTGGATTTTCCTGCTGTGACTCCAGCAGACGAAGGCGTTGAAGTTACGCTTGTTAAACTAAAGCTGGGTCTGGCCCTGAGAAGCATTTGGTGTTTCTTCCAGGGGGATGGCCCTTGTCTGGGTCCATAAACACCTGAGGCTGGTGCACAGTGGGTTTCCATCAGCACAGGGCTAAGAGACTTCCCCAGAGACAGCAGCTGTGCTGGAGGAGGTGATTCAGAAACACCAAGACCTGAGCTAGGAGATTATAAGCCACCAAGGCTACAGTGAGAGGGGAAACTGAGGCACGGTGACCTCTTCGTTGCCGTGAAAAGCTCAACAGCAGAGACTGCACCAGAGCTGGAATCGGAGCGAGTCCAGCCTGGGCTATTAGAGGACTTTCCCTGACTTGTGTCCCTCACACCAGAGCTCAGCCCTTCTATGTCAAGTCCTAATTAACCAGTTTTCTCCCAGGCACTGGCTGATGGGTCTGTTTCTTTTAGGTCCCTTGGCTCCACGCGATCTATGCTCTGCTTGGTGCCATCATCTTCACCATGGTAAGTGTCTGGTGCTTGGTCTGGAGAAGAGGAGGCTGAGGGGGGACCTTTTCGTGCTCCATAACTACCTGAGGGGGGATGTAGAGAGTTGGGGGTTGGTCTCCTCTCCCAAGTCACAGGGGAGAGGACAAGGGGAAATGGCCTCAAGTTGCACCAGGGGAGGTTCAGACTGAATATCAGGAAACCTTTCTTCACTGAAAGGGTTATCAAGCCTTGGACTGGGCTGCCCAGGGAAGCGGTTGAGGCACCATCCCTGGAGGTGCTCAAAAGACAGGTTGACATGGTCCTCAGGAATATGGTTTAGTGATTTTTATTTCTTATTTATTGTTTTGTCAGGGTTAGGTTGATGGTTGGACTAGATGATCTTTAAGGTCCCTTCCAACCTGGATGATTCTATGATTCGAAGCGGGTGCTGGTCATGGGGCCTGGGAATGTGCTGGCAGGAAAAACAAGCAAGGAGTAAATATTTTTAGCCTTGAAGAGTGACTGGGGGAGAGAAGAAGAGCGAGGATTGCAGAGAGCTCCGCATCCTCAGGTGGCTCATGAATAGCAATTACAGCAGTGACCTCAGCCCTGTTCCAAGAGGTGTTGGTGTACGTGCCGGTGCTGGTGCAGAGCATGGTGAGACCGGCAAACCCGTGCTGTATGTGCAATACTAGGTGTGAACAGCAGAAAGTATCACAGGGCTGGGGCAAAAAGGCACCCCCGGAGTGGGGAAAAGCAGAGATTAAGCTTTGGCCACAGCGGTGGGAGCTGGACTCCGGAGCTCAAAGGGAACCTGGGGATGAAACGAGGCTGCAGAAGTGAGGAAAGTCAAGTTGGGGCCGGTTGAGTGGGAGCGGGCCAGGGGCTGGATGTGAGTTTGGCTGGAAGAGGCACAGAAAGAGCGAGAGGCCGGGGTTTGGGATTAAGGGGCATTGGGAAAGGTTCGCTGCGGGCAGGAAAAGCCCTGGAGCCGGGCAGCTCCTCCAAGGAAGGTTGAAAAGGCTGGGTTGGTTCCTTCGACTGCTCCCCAACGGTCCCTCCTGCCAGCTTCTTCCTAGAGCAAGTCCCAGCAGTGCCGTGCTTGCCATTCCGGTGTGGGAGTTGTCTGGGAAGATGCTTGGCGTTACCTCGGTGGGGGTCAGGCGGAGGGCTGCCCTGGGGTTCAAGGCGGTGCCCATTGGGCACGTTGTGAATAAGAGCAGTTGAGCAATTTCATTTATTAGCTATAATAAAGTCATTTCAAGAGAGCTCGGATATTTCTTCTGTGATTCACGATTACAGACTGCTCCGTAAAATACAAATAGGCTAAACATCTTATAATTACCCCATAAACTTCAGTCAGAAGCTCAGCTGGTGGAGCTCATTGTGCCAGGCTCGTCAGCTCAGCCTGACGATGTCTGGGGAGGGCAGAGGTGGCACTTGACCCCAGGTGATGGCAAAGCCACCCTGCCAGCCCTGCAGAGCTCCCCACCGAGGTGGCCCTGACAGGACTAGGTTAACAGAGAGAGCAAAGGTGAGGTGGGAGAAGATACTGAGCTGGAAGTCATGCAACGAGGCACAGGTTTTCTTGCAGCTGGGCCACCAGCCTGGTTGTAGCCCATGTTCATTCCTGTGAGTGCTGTGAACCCAACCCCCCCTAAGATTTGGGGTTTCTTGCTCTTTATTGCTCCTGTGTTGCTGCTGCTGCAATGTCCCGTTGGGTCCAGGTCACCTTCTTACCTGGGAGATGTTTCTGAACTGGGGAAAGTCTGGGAATAACAAGTCGGAGGGACTGGCCGAGGAGGAACAGGGAGAACTGGGATGCGTTTGGGGTGGATGAAGCAAAGGGGGAGCCTTAGGGGGAAAAAGCATGAAGGAAACAGGCCTGGAGTAATAGTCAGGCTCAGGGTTTGACTATCAAGAGTGAAATGAAAGAAGAGGAAAAGTTGCAGCTTGTCCAGTGCGTCGTTCTGAGCTTTTTTGAAATTGCAGTTACAGCCCATAGGAAGTGTCTGAATTTTTATCCTGGGTAAGGAAAGCAGTTGAGAGAACTCCTGCTGTTAGAGCACTTCTTGCCTCTCTCTGCCAAATCTCCGTGTGACTCTCATTGGGTTTCCTCCTCTTTCCTCACAGTTCCTGGCATTTGATACCCAGATGCTGATGGGGAACCGTCGGTACTCGCTGAGCCCGGAGGAATACATCTTTGGAGCCCTCAATATCTACCTGGACATCATCTACATCTTCTCCTTCTTCCTCCAGTTCTTTGGCTCCAGCCAGGAGTGAGCGCAGCAAGGCAGTATCTTCTCTTTGCTGGCAAGAAGCAAGGGTTTAAAAATATTAAAAGAAGAGGAAAAGAGGGTTTAAAAAAAAAAAACAAACCACCAACCAAAAAAACCCAAACCCACCCTTTTTGGCCCACTAGCAGGCTCCATTCTATCAGCTGAGCAAAGCCCCTGGGTTCCTTATGCAGCTTGTACATATGCTGTTAGGCCTTTGTGACCCAGAAAGCAAAGCAGGGCTTAAATGTTATGTCTCTTCTGCTCCCTCCACTCCTCCTGAGATCAAACCAGACCAGAGACTGGGAGGCATGAGACCCAAGATCTTCTCTTCCCCAGAGGCTGTCAGGGTTGCCTGTCTGAGTCCTGTAGGTCATGGGATGTTGAAGTGCAGAGAACAGCTCTGCCAAGAGGAAAAGAACGTGAAGGGGAAGAGAGTAGGGTGTTTCTGCTGGGATCCTGGCAGGAAAACCAGCTGAACAAAGGGAAAAGGCTAGGGAAATCCTTGCACCCCCTGTTTCTCTCCTGAGTTCGTTTGGAGCATTGTGGCTTCTGCAGAGATGTGTTCCTGATAGCACCTGCTTTTAGAAGTGCAGAGCATGGGCTCAGGTCGTCTGGGTGTCCCAGCGACGGGTCCTGCAGGCACGAGGGAACCTGTTGTTCAGGATGTGTAGCCTCTTTGAGGACACCCCCCCCATGTCCCCGCAGGAAGAATTCTTCTGCACCCTTTGCATCTGGCAGTGGGGCTGAGTTTGTACTTTCTTTCCTTCCCGGGGTGGGACAGCAGGACCTCCGGCTGTGGGGTCACCTCCCCACCTGAGGGGGACACGTGTGTCAGTTCTCCCTGAAGTGTGGCTCCGCACCCGAGAGGGCTGGGATCCCACATAAGGGTTATTGGCAGAGGAGAGATGAAAGAGGCTGAGTTTCAGAGCTCAGGCAAAGCCAGGCACCTCCTGATGAGAGATCTGGGCAGCTGAGCTCCTGCGACCCATCGTGAGGATCTGATGCCTTCACGGGATGGTCTTGGTTCCTTGAGATTAATGACTTTAAGTAGCTACTAGGCAGAGATTGAGGCCAGGGTGAATGCCTGTTGCTCAAAACGGGCACTGCTTTGTAGCAAACACCAATGTCACTTTTTGCTTTGGCCATTTTCTAGTTTTGCTCTCCCAAAGAGGGACGTCAGCCAGAGTGCTGGATGCCTCCGAGTGCTCGGGTAACTTTCCATCTTCCCCTTGCTCACGTTCCCCTGTTTGGGGATCAGCTGGCTAATTTCTAACCGTAAAGCTCCAGGTGGAGATAAGAGGCCTTTTGCTCTTATTTAAAAAGTGATCCTTCCTGCTGATAGAAACCCGTATCTTCCATCTCTTTGGGAATGCCAGGGCAAGTGCGTCAGCGAGCTGCCTCCAGCAATCCCTGCCTCTTAGAGAGAGGCTGATGCCAAAATGCTCCGTCCCGCGCATTCCTCCTCTGCTGCTGCCCTGCCTTTTACCCTTCACACGTTGAATCCTCCTGCCGCACGTGTTCCGTGCCCTGAGCTGGGCAGAGGAAAGTTACCATGTAGAGAGTGGAAAAAAAAAAAATAAAACCAAAACCACCCTGGCCCCTCTGTGGCTGCGCTGACCTTGTCCGTGATCACACAGGAGCACAACTGATGCTTTCCATCTTACCTTCCCAGTCCCTCAAACCAAACACACATCCCTCTTTTAAGGAATAAAGGAGATTATTAGGTGATGACGGTGTAGTTCGTGACCCACTGACTTCTGTAGTGGAAGAGGAAACCCCTTGAATGGCCAAGCAGGCAGAATTGGAAGAGGGGACAGCGTGGCAGACACCCTAAAAGTTTAAGAAATAGGAGCTTAAAGAGGAAATTTTCTGGCTCAGATCCATGCAGGCACTTCTGAAGTATCTTAGCAGACTGGCTGTGTAGCCTTCTGTTTTGGTGGGTTTTTTGTGTTTGGTTTTTTTTTTTTTTTCCTAACAGCAAAATGCCTGTAGGTACTTCTGCTTTCCAGCTTTTGAGGAGGGAACATGATGAGTTCTGACTCTGAACGAGTCCTGAAACTCCTCCTCCGGAGGACAATCTGGACCAGAGCTCTGCAGCCCTCCTTTCTGCATCGGGACTCCTCCGTAGTGGTCCTGCACACCCTGGGACCTGGGGAGGAGACCGTGGATCCGCAGTCCACTCTGGATCTCTTGCTCTTTTTCCTTCTGGTGTGGAGTAACTTTGCTGCTGCCTGAGCTGCTGGTACCTCCTGGCTTTTTGCTCCCGTGGGGGAGAAGCTCGCATGGCCCCTGCCCCATCTCCTGGCCACCTGAGCGGGGATGGCTTGTTGCCCTTCCCTTCTTGCATGTGTCCTCCTCCTGCGCTAGCCCCGTGGCTTGCAGTCCATCCACGCCAGACCCAGTGGAAGCCCTTGGACTGAAGCAGCGAGCGAGACAGAGATGCTCAGAGAGGTGGAAGTCCTCACAAGGCTGAGTGACACAGGACGAGGGCTGGGATGTAGCTATAGGCATGTTCTTCCTGGGTTCCCCGACCATCTCCCCAGAGGAGGTGTGGGGCTGCTTCTCTTCCTCCCCATGGATGTCCTTTATCCGAGGTCTGCAGCGTTCGGATCCTGGCTCTGTATCCCCCCCCCGCTGCTTTTGTTCAGCTCTTCTTATGATTTCATTGTAAATAGGATTTTTGTATTTTCTCTGAACATTGCTAATAAATTGTTGCAAAACTGTTGTTGCTGTTGTGAGGTGGCCCCTGTTGGAATGAAGGAAGGGCTGATGGTACAGCTGGTGCTTCCTCCCCTTGAAACAGAAAACATAAACGAGTTTGTGGCACGATGTGGCATGGCCCCAGGTTTTTTTTTGGGGAGAAGAGGCTGTCCCTTCTCTGGTTATGACTAAGGAACACATCCTACACAACCTGATAAAACGCACATGGCTCCAGCACGAGGAGTATTTGAGACCTGAGGGCCAAGGGGCTCCTTGGATGAGGATCTTGGTGTCTCTTAAGACTTGGTTTAAGCAGCCAAAGGATTAAAAAAAACGAGTAAGTTGGGGTAAGCAAGTGGTGTGAGCAAGGCACCTCCTCAGAGGGCATTCTCTGTAGCTCTGGGGAGCATCTTGACGTACTAGGCTTTCTCTAGAGTCGACGGAGTAAAAAAAAAAAAATGCCTCTGGAGAGCAGTTCACCTGATCTAAATTAATCCCTACGCTGGGAGGTGAAAACTCCTATCTCTCTCCATCAGCTCCAAAGGGCTGAGTCGTCCAGGCTGTCAGAGCTCTCCGGGGAGAGAAACTGCAGCTGCAGCATCCCGTCGTGACGGATCCTTGCCCTTTGGAAGGAGTTGTACCCAAAAGGCAGGTGAGATCTGTTTCCTAAGAATCATGGCCAGACAGCGTGGTACGGCCAGAATTGGCTTTCCTGCCCACACTCACACTTTCTGTGGAAATAAAAAGATTTTGCCCTGAGTCTTGCTGGATAATGCTCTGCTACGGGATGGCCTTTGTGGAAAAATAACTGGAGTGGAGCCTTTCCATTCAAACAATGAGGTGGCCACGAGGACTTACATGAGGCATCATTAGCTCTTCTTGTAATTACAACAAAAGGGATAAAAGGCTGATGATTCAGTCAAATTGCAACACTTGGCTTTTGAGGAACAGGGCAAAAATTCGTTTGACTTAATGGAAGTGGGACTGCTTGGCGGTAGGACGCAGGGATGTGGGAGAAGGGAGGGGATGGAGATTCATCAGGGTGTGAAGGATGCTGGAAAGAGGAACGGATCGCCCTCTTTCCCGTGCCTACATCAAGCAGGACAGGAATTTGGGGACCCTAAATACAGCCAGAGAGAGTCAGAGGAGACCTCAAAAAAACTTGAATTCCGCTGCCTGGAGAAGGGAAGATTTTTTTTTAATTCACTTTTGCACGTCTTTCTGCCTTCTGTGCCTGAGGTATTTTGAGGAAGGATGGACTCTCGTTGCCAAGTGGGCACAGGCTGAGCCATGGAGCGGGGTATCCCTCCTGATCCCCTCTTGCTTCTTCCACACCGAGAACCCAAGGCAAGAAGGGCAGGAGTCGTTCACCTGCATTTCTGAGCTGCTGGCGCCCTCTGCTCTTCACCCTGTGATAAAAGAAAAGACAAAAAAAAAGGATAAAATGAACTCCAGGTTCCCTGTGTGTAATGATTTGAGGAACCCACAAAAATTCATTGTTGTTTGGGCAATTTTTCTATCACCTGATGACCCCTCCCCACCCAGGAAGGGGAATGGAGGAAAGACAAGTAAACCCTAGGGTTGAAATATAAACAGATTTAATAGCATAAAACTAGATTATTAACATTAATAACACTAAAGCACCAGTATTGATCCTGACACCAACACAAGGATCGTTCCCAGCCCCTTCCATGAGGAGAAGGATGGTCGGGGGCTCCGGGGCAAGGAGTTCTCAGGGTGGCAGCCACTGAAAGAGAGGGAGAGAAGCCCTCACCAAACTTCCTAATTTATGTTGAATGTGCCCTTTATGGTACGAAATAACCCCTTTGGACTGGGGCAAGTGCCCGGGTCTTGCTCTCCCTCGTCCCCGCACCTCGAAAACATCGAGACCTTGAATTCTGCACCCCAGAGCGGGCTATAAAGTAAATATTTTCCCCAATTCAGACACTGGAGTCTTCAAAAATGCAGTCTTCCCAAGCTTTAGAAGATAAATTAGTCTCAAAGCAGGTTCCTTGTGTCAACTTGACCCTAAAACCTTTCCTGTGCAAACTCTTTACTTTTTTTAATCACAAACTTTCATTTTCTTCTGCTGTAAAACCTCCTGCCTATGGGGGCCTGGGCAATCCCAGGGCAAATGCATGATTAAATGCGATTTAAATACCGCTTATATATGATTTTTATATATATATATGTATGTTTAAAGAACATTTGTATAGAAGTTTGTAGCAGCATTTATAAATAGGGAACTATAAATAGCCGCGCTGCAGCTGTGCGCATGCGCAATGCTCCCTCACCCCGGAACCTTTCTGTCCCGGAACCTTTCTCCCCCGGAACGCTTCTGTTCCCGCCCGGTCCGCGCAGGACTGAGGTCAAAATGGCGGCGCCCATTAGCGAAGGGTTTCCCGCCTCGGAACCTGGCGCTGCTCCCTACGGCAACTTCCCTAATTATTCCCGTTTCCACCCGCCCGAGGGGCGAGTCAGTCTCCTGCCTGGCGGGCTCTTGCGGAGCTTGTTCCCCGCGGCGGCTCGCCCGCTGCTGGGGCTCGATGTGGGCTGCAACTCAGGGGTAAGAGGGCGTTTCGGCGGAGAACGGGTATGGTGTAGGCCCCGAGGCAGCAGTTTTAGGGGTTCCTGGGGTGAGGGGAAACGCTGGGGTGGTGGTCTGGGTTGTGGGGAAGGATGGAAAGGCTTGAGGGGAGGCACTGGTCTGGAGTCTTGGGGGGCTGTGGGGAAGACTGAGGGGAGGCACCTGTCTGTGGTATTATGGGGGCAATGGGGCAGACTGGGCAGGCGCTTATTTGGGATATTGGAGGACAGTCCAGCATATGGAAAAGAATAGGATGAGGCATTGGTTTAGGGTGGTGGGGTAGACTGAGAAGGTGGGAGGAGTGGGACAGGGACTTGGGAGGGGGCAGTGAGGCAAACAGGAAAGACTGGGAAAGGCTGTGACCCAAGGTGGAGGCAAACCGAGGAGACTGGGGGAGGCAGGAGCCTGAAGTGTTGGGGCACAGCGTAGTGGACTGAAAAGATAGGGAGGTGCTCGTGTGGAGCACTGGGGCAGAGTGGGGAGGCTGGGGTGGTCAGCAGTCTGGGGTGTTGGAGGGGAAACAGAGATGGGATGTTGGGAAGGACTGGGGCAGACTGGGAGGGGGCAGTGGCCTGGAGTCTTGGGGGGGAGTGGGGGAGGTTGGAGGGAACACTGAACTGGGGAAACTGGAGAGGAATGGAACAGGCAGGGCAGGGAGAGCAGCCTGAGACGGGCATGAGCCTGTGTAAAAGGCTCACTGGGAAAGCAGGACTTGGTGGTGGGAAAGCATGAGGCTGGTGAGGATCAGGAGATCATTAGTGTGTGGGAAGCCCCTTCCAGTTTCCTGTGAGAGGAGGGTGAAGGTTTGGGTGGGGGGAGCTGGTTGTGTTGCGGGGGGGTGATTTAGGAGGCTGTATTGATGGGTGAGGCCTAAACCTGTGGGGCCCTGGGGTGCTGTGTGTCCCGAGCACTTGAGAGCTGTTATTGCACTGCCTGAAGAGCAGGGGAACTGGACAGCCCTGCAGCTAGAAACCATAATCTGTTGTGTATCACGTAGTATCACATCATTTATCTCTGAGACTGAACTTGAAACTAAAATCCTAGTCACAGGCTCTTGAAGGTCTTGTGACAGAGTTGGTGGATCTTGCAGAATTTCCCATTTTGAAAGTTCATTCTTTTTCTTTACCTGATTCTGCTTTTTTCTCCTGGCTCTTCCTCAGTGTCAGTGTCACTGGGTTGTAATTCAGAAGTGTCTGTGCATCTCTGATGGATGCTGGTGCAATGTTTAAAGAGAGGTTGGTTTGGTGGGTTGTTTTTTTTTTTGAGATGGAAACTTTATCAATGTATTAACTTATTAGAGGTAGTCATTCAGAATGCCATTGCATTCTGGCTGGGGACAAAGGAGAGTACTGTCTTTTCCATGGCTTCTGTGCCCTCCAAGTTTTGAAAGGCCACCTGAGGCATTATCTAAAGGACAAATCTAGATCTTGTTTCAGCTGAACTTGTAAAACAGGTCAGGTAAAAATGTTCTCCTGGTTTTGTTGAGCTGCGGAGACGTTCACCACTAGAGGACACTGCCTGCCCGTGTGGGCTCTGTGCTTGAAGCCCGAGTCATTCAGGAACTTCATTGGATCTCCTTTAATGAAAAATTAATACACTTTCCACTTAGTGGCGCACTCTGTGGAAGAGAATGCGAAGGAAAGCTCTCATGTCAGCTGTCTTATGCTACAGTCTAACGGTCAGGGAATGTTTTTTTGCTTTAGCAGCAGCAGAAGAAATGTATTACTCTAATTTAAGCATTAGAAATAGCTCGAAGTGCCAGTAGGGAAGCCTGAGGCTCACCGAGGGAAGCCAGTGAAGCCTTCACTCCCACCTTGGATGGGGATATCCAGCAAGACTTCTGTTGCCAAAACTCATCTTTCCCACAGTTTCTGGAGCAAAACCCCAAGTGTGGGGTGAGGCAGGTCTAGTTCCAATCTCTGGTTGACTTTCCAGTGGTCAGAGCTACCGCGATGTTTTTTTTGCTGAAGAAAGGAAGTTTGTTGGTGAAGTTATAGTTCTGAACCTCATCCAGAGAGAGCTCTGGGTTGGTGCTTGTTCTTTGCCGTTGAGAGTGGGATCCTACACGCTCGGTGATGTGTTAAGGAAGCAGCACAGGTTCTGTGAACCCCTCTTGTTTTCCTTTCTGCAGGAGCTAAGTGTGGCTCTGTACAGGCATCTCCTTGGCCTTGAGGAGAGTGAGGGCAGCCTGGACCAGCCTGCAGCTGGAAAGGAGCTGAATCTTCTGTGCTGTGACATCGATCCGGTGTTGATTGAGAGGGCTCAGCAGTGCAGCCCCTTTCCTGCCTCCATATCCTTTGCCAGCCTGGACATCATGGACTCCGGTGCCAGGGAGCCATTCCTGAGCTCCTACCTGGGCCGTTTTGGCCGCTCTGCCTTTGACATCGTTTTTTGCATGTCTGTGACCATGTGGATCCACCTGAATCATGGGGACAGTGGCCTGAGGGAGTTCCTGTCCTTTCTTTCCTCGCTGTGCGGGTACCTGCTGATCGAACCCCAGCCGTGGAAGTGCTACAGGGCGGCCGCGCGCCGCCTGCGGAAGCTGGGCAGGAATGACTTCGATCACTTCCGATCTCTTGCGATCAAGGGGGATATGGCGGAGAGGATAACCCAGATCCTGACGAAGGACTGTGCCATGGAGCTGGTGTGCTGCTTCGGCAGCACCAGCTGGGACAGAAGTCTCTTGCTTTTTAAATCAAACGGCTCCAGTCACGAGGGTGGGGAGTCTTCAGAGCAGGAGCAGTGACTGATAAATGGCCTCTCACGTTGATGAATCCATAGGCAAGGAGGTGCCTGCTGTTTACAGAGGCAGATCTAGGGATTCCTAAATCCCTTTTGGGACCAGACCTTGACCTTCTTTGGGAGTTTGAGGCAAATGTCTGTCTGACTTCTTATTTTTTTTCTTTCCATTTGCGAAACGCAGTGGGGGTTTTAACCTACCGTGTGGGTTCTGTGGGTGCTGTTCCTAGAAAGTGCTCTTGAAATCAGAGTTGCTACATGAGTATTTTCTATGTGTAACAAGATTATTCCCTGGAAGAAGACAGAATGTGCCTTTTTCTATTCCTGGAGCTTTTCAAGGAAAGGGAACACTTGTGTTTACCCATGTGATGCGCTGTTTGTTCTGCTTCTCGTGATGTTTTCTGTCTAAAATACTCTTGGAAAACATATAATTTGGTTTATCAGCTGTGAGCACGTGAGTTGGATCATTGCAGAGGGTCAACAGGGTGCCCAGGAAGGTTGTAGATGCCTCTATCCCTAGAAATATTCCAGGTAGGCTGGACGGGGCTCTGAGCAACCTGGTCTCGTTGAGAATGTCCCCGCTGATGGTGGGAGGTTGGACTAGGTGGTCTTTAAAGGTCCCTTCCCACCCAAACCAGTCTGTGATACTGGTCAAACTGTGACTAAAGCTCCTTTGTGGCCGAAGGTTGTCAGTGGTGGGATCTTTTTGTGGGAGCAAGGGATTCCTATGGTAAGGTGTGTATTTATTTGTGTAACGGAGTGAGTGCTTTTTGTAATAATATCCTTGAAATAAAAATAACTTAATTTTGTTGTAAATGCTGTGTTGGGTTTTTTAATCTTTCTTTTTGTTCACCTTATTTTCAACACCTAAGCAGTCCCAGGTCTATGATTTTGTTGTATTTACAGGTTCAGATGAGACTTCTGTAAGCCTGAAGCTGTGTTTGGCTGGAGTTACAGTATTACAACTTTCACTGGGTCAGAGTTGCGATTCTTTTATTTTTTTTTTTCTGTAAAATCTAGGAAGAAAGAACACTTGAGCAAAATTTCTTACTTTAACTTCATTTTTCTTGGTTTAATATCCCTAGTAGCTTTAGTTTATACATAGTGGTTTTGTTCACTTTGATAATAAGTAGGTGTCACACTTCCACAGCGGTGTCTAAACAGATTAAAACCCTCCCTTGAGCAGACTCTGACACGCAGAAATAGATAACTGCTGCCTCTTACCAGTTTCTAGGTTCTGCTGGTTCCTGGCTGGGAGGTGAGAGGGAAGCCTCTGAGAGGGAGGTGTGTGCCGTGAGCGTCCTGTCCCAAGAGAGAGGAGCAGAATGTCTCCTCCAGGAGGTGCTCGTGTCTCGCGGTTCTCCTGCCCAGGTGAATCATAGAATCATGGAATTCTCTAGGTTGGAAGGGACCTTTAAGATCATCTAGTTCAACCATCGACCTAACCCTGACAAAAACCATCACTAAACCACGTCTCTTAAGCGCTATGTCAACCTGTCTTTTAGATGCCTCTGGGGATGGTGCCTCAGCCACTTCCCTGGGCAGCCCAGTCCAAGGCTTCATAACCCTTTCTGTGTAAAAATTTTTCCTGATATTCAGTCTGAACCTCCCCTGGCACAACTTGAGGCCATTTCTTCTTGTCCCTCTGCCTGTTCCTTAGGAGAAGAGACTGACCCCCAGCTCTTTACACCCTCCTTTCAGGGAGTTGGAGAGAGCGAGGTCTCCCCTCAGCCTTCTTTTCTCCAGGCTGAACCCCCCCAGCTCCCCCAGCTGCTCCTCATAAGACTTACCCTCCAGACCCCTCACCAGCTCTGTTGTCCTTCTCTGGACCCACTCCAGCACCTCAATATCTTTTTTGTGGTGAGGGGCCCAAAACTGGAGCCAGCACTTGAGGTGGGGCCTCCCCAGTGCCCAGTCCAGGGGGACCATCACCTCCCGCGTCCTACTCACCATGCTGAGCCCAGGATGGTGGTGGCCTCCTTGGCCACCTGGGCACACTGTTGGCTCATGTTTGGCTTACAGTTGACCAACACCCCCAGGTCCTTTTCTGCCAGGCAGCTCCAGTCACTCTGCCCTCAGCCTGTAGTGTCCATGGGGTTGTTGTGACCCAACCCAAGGTTCTTGTGAGCCTGGATGCAGGAGCAGAGAGAAACTTGGATTGAGTTTTACTTCATGTCCTTGCTGGGACTTCATTATTATTTACAAGTGTAGTGATAGTGGAGGGGGAAAAAAAAAATAGGGCTTTGATTTCCTCCGCAATGAGTTTAGATGAAATATTAAAAGGGGTGAGTGTTCTGGCTGACAACAGCCTTGTGGCTGAAAAGCTGCTGGGATCCATGGATGGACACGTGAAAAAAGCCTGTGTTTACATCCACGGGTTCAAAGAGACCCCAGTAGGGTCACAGAAAGGTTTTGAGGCTCTTCACATAAATGCAGCTCCCACAGTGTCCTGCTATGAAGTAAATATTTAGGCCTCCCACCAGGAGCCCTGAGAGCTCCTCTGACCTCTCAGCTCCAAACAAACGTCCCGTCCCTCGTGATGGTTGTTAATTTTCTTAGAGTAAGACTTTTAAGTCTGGGCAGATTTTATTATCCCTGTGGGAGTGAAAGGAGAAGCAATTTGTCCTGTCTTTTCCTGAGGGTTCACCCAAGTGCCTGATCTCTCTCGCAGCTGATTTATATAGAAAACATTTATCACTTTGTTAATTAAGCACCTCAGCTGAGGTTCATTGTAATCCGTGGGGACTGGAGGGGTGTTGGCTCACCCGATGCTGTTCTGCAGCTCAGCCTCCTCTTTCCTTCTGCTTTTCCCTGCCCTGTGCTGCTGGTGGCACTGGAGTATCGTGCAACCATACTGGGGATATTTCTGTTGGGCTGTGTCAATATTAGTTGCTGTTTTCTTTGAACTTTGAAATATTTATAAAATAGACCTGGACTTATCTCTTCAGTGCTGGAGTTTAGAGGGGTGAATGGGGTTTCTTGCCTTTTGTCTTCCTCCGGGGATTTACAGGTTTGGCTGTGAAAAATTTTATGAAGAGTTCCTAGGAACAACCCAAAGAGTTACACGCAGGTCCCTGCACCCATCTGGAATGGCCTCTCCCTTCAAATAGAGCCTGTTTTGTGTTCCTTGTGCACTGAGTGATAGATGACTATCTGCCTGGGGATTCTTTTGGGCTGCTGCTTGTTGAAAAACTCTAGGGTTGGGTTTTTAATTCTTTTTTTCCCAGCCTTTATACTCTGGCTGTGTGTAGACCTGCAAACCGGCCTGGTGTGTACGGAACGGCGTGATGACTTCTTATCTGTGTCTCGAGTCTGGACTGTGAAATTGTTAATATCAATATGTCCCACTGTCTCAGAAATGGCTGAGCTCCAAAACTAACTCTGTTTGGCTTTGGCACAGCAGCATGGTTTGTTTCTTGTCCTTTGGATATTGCCACAAAACCAGCTCGAAATAATGTCACCACAAATCTCTCAGCAGTTCTTGAGATACTGAGGAGCTCAAGATCTTCAAGTCCTTTAGCAGACAGGAGGGGGAAAAAAAATAAATCTCTTTTCTTTCCAGCTTGCTGCTTCTCCTCTCCAGGAAGCTGTCAGGGGATGAGAGAGATGGGAACCCAACTTCATGACACAGGAATAGAAGAGAACCTGTGGTTCTCAACTGCGGTGCTACGTAAGGCTCTGGAGAGTTATGTTTTTTATAATCTGTGCATTTTGCAATGATGTGGCTAAAACGTGTTCCCTGGTCTCCTGAAGGCAGGACAGAAGGGAAGTGAAGATGAGGGTTAAAACCAACGCTTCCAATCCCTATTGCTTAGGGCCCTTTGCAGAGGTGGTCGGTGGTTGTTCATCCTCAGCTGGTGCAATGGAGATGCCCCTTGTCTGTGTGAGCCCTGGGGGTGTTACCCTCCTAGAACTCAGGGTCCCTGGGTTCAGGGGAGGTGCAGAGGCCTCTGCTGAAGGTGCTGCTTTGCTCATCTCCTCCCTGCCCAAGGATGGGGCCAACCTGGTGGTGGTCACTGCTGCTGAAGTGAGGGAGATGCAACTTCCCCGTGTGTGAAGAGGGAGGGCTGTGTCCTCACTGCTCATCCGGGAGTGTAGGGCATCAGGCTGATGTGTAGGTCCTGTAGCTGTCCTGGCTTGCTAATTATGTGCTCGTTAGGTGTGTGTGCTCCTAGTTAAGAGATCCTGCATGCTCTTTCCTACCCTTAAAGCTCCCACTCCGTGGTTACTTACAGGAACCTGCTAAATTCAACCCCTGCACAGGACACGTGTAGCTGAGTGTTTCCAAACAGACCCAAAATACTGCAGGGTGCTGTGAGGGGACTGTGGGACCGGAGCTGCTGCCCCATTCCATCCTCCAGCAGCAGCTGGGGAGTTCCCAGGTGAGCGCCTGGTGAGGTTCCCATGCTCTGTGGTTTGTGATCCTTGCTAGGCTCCATCAGACCTTGCCTCAGTTTTTCCATCCACGAAATGAGCTTGATAACTGCCCACCGCCGGGGAGATTTCTGATGTGGAAGAGCGGCTGCGTGTTTGCGCAGCACTTTTGAGAATGAAAAAAATACCCATGAGCTGAGCTGTATCATCAGCTGTGAGCTATGCCATTGTTCGTAATAATCACTGCAGATATTAATTAGATGCCATACCTTCAAAGTGTTCTGACAATTAAGTCTCACGCCACTGCTGTGTAGCAAGTCACAGCTAATTATCCCCCTGCCTTGGATGGAAAAAATCTCGGCAGAAGAGGTGAAGCACCCAGTCCTGCGTAAGCTCCCATCAAAGCTGGGGCTGGGAACTTGGAGGTTCCAGTTTCCGGATAATTCTGCGGTTGCTTCCAGCCTTAGTGGGAAGTAAGATTTAGATGGAATCGAGGCGAGGTCCTTTTTTATTATATTTTATTGTTCTCTTGCTTATGCGAAGAGACAGTTTGCTGTTTCCTAGGTTCTCGTGCTGGCTGAGCACAAGGGATGCGCTCAGTGGGGAAAAGTTTAGGGGGTAAATGTGGTGCAACAGCAGCAATTTTTATCAGTTGCACGTTGACAGCTGCCAGAGCAAAGGACTGCTGTAAGAGCCTCTCTCCCTGCCGTCTGCTTCCCTTCTTACCCATACACCTACTGACAGCCTTGCAGACGCTGTTCAGCAGCATTTCTAAACGGTGACATGCTTTAAAAATGGTTTAATTCAACTTTCCCCAGAATTGTGGGGCCAGCCCAGGAGCGGAGGAATCAAGTTTAGGACCTGAGAGCTGGCAGCAGCTCCTCTGCTCCCAGAAGCAGCTCCTTCTTGCTGGAAACCCAGCAGCTTGTCCCTGCAGGTTTGGGTGGCAGAAGCTGCAGACTTTCGGATTTCCTTTGCTCAGCTGAGGGCAAGTTCCTTCTTGTTCCTCCTGGCGCTTTGCTGCCTGGGAATTAAAGGAGAAAAGCCAGAGGTGTCAGCCCATGGAAAGCTGGGTATTTGTTTCTGGCAGGGTGGACGGCCGAGAAAAGAGCAGCCGCAAAGCAAACACGCTATGGCTTTATGGGGTGTGAGCCAGTTCTCTTGTGGAGGTTCAGATCCTTAGCTGAGCTGGGGTGAGAGGAAACAGAGCCCTTTTGGCAGAGTTGAGGGGGGACTGGGTGGGAAAACCAACCACAAATCCCAGCGGTGAGTCTGAGGCTCGCTCTGGACGAAGCTGAAGGCTGGTCCTGTTTGGCCTCATCGCAAATGGGGAGCGCTTGGGAGGTCAGGGGAGGGCAGAGGGGATCAAAAAGATTATCTGTTGGCTTCCTTCGAGCCCTCTTGGTTAGGGACATGGCTGCAGCTCAGCCATGGACGCTGCAGTTTGATGCCTGGGTGAGATGGGCTCTTCAGGTCTCCAAGGCTTAGATGCAGCCACCCAGGGCCTTCTGGAGAAGTCGATGGGTAGATAAGGGGTGTGTGGGAAGCTTGTCCTGCCATTGGGCTCCTTCTTTCCTCTCCAGAGTTTCATTGCACCTCAGTCTTCTCATTAGACTCGCTTGCGTTCACCTGGGCGGGAGGTTTGGTGTCCCACAGGCCTCTGCACAAAAATCCCTCGGAGGGTTATGGGCAGCAGTTTTGCCACCAATTCTCTTATCAGCTCAGGCTTGAGTTGCTTGGAATTAATTACATGGGAGTGTCCCTGTTACCTTAGAGCAGGGTCACCCACTAGGTCTGGGCTCTGAAGGGGTCTTGTGTTTGAAATAGAAAGCTTGGGGTCATGATCTGGGGTGAGAATATGTGTATAAGGTTCTGACAAGAACTGAAAGTGCTCAAGTTTGGGAAGGGATTCCTTTCTTAGGTTTGTAACCATCTGAGAGATGGTTGCAAGAGGAGAAGGCTCTGAGGAGACCTTCTAGCAGCCTTCCAGTCCCTCAAGGGGCTCCAGGAAAGCTGGGGGGGGACTCTTGATGAGGGAGGGGAGCAATGGGACGAGGGGGAAGGGTTTGGGACTGAAAGAGGGGAGATGGAGCTGAGATGTGGGGAAGAACTTGTTTGGTGTGAGGGTGGGGAGAGCCTGGCCCAGGTTGGCCAGAGAAGCTGTGGCTGCCCCATCCCTGGAGGGGTTCAAGGGCAGGTTGGAGGGGGCTTTGGGCAACCTTGGCTGGTGGGAGGTATCCCTGCCCAGGGCAGAGGGGGGGAAATAGATGATCTTTAAGGTCCCTTCCAACGCAAACCAGTCTGTGATTCTCTGATTCATCTGGTTCCGGGACTCAGGAGAGCTGCTCCTCTCCTTGGATCTGTGATCTTGCACTCTTTATTTCACCGGGTAGCGTAGCCTGACATCTGGTGTGATAAGCTCTTGAATGAACATGAAATGCCGTGCAGACCTGATGTGTTATGACCAGACAACCACGGTTCAGCTGTAGATCAGGCTTAGAAAATGCTTACTTTCAGCTGCCTGGATTTTAAGCCTGACTTGCAACAAACCTGCTCCATCCTTGGATCCTTCCCAGAGCAGCTTGACTGAGGAGGTTTTATTTTGAGTGATGGTGTTTTCAGAGCGGTGGAGCTTTCTAACCTCCTTCACTGCAGTGTGGGGGCCTTGATGGGAAGGGAAGGAGGGATCTCACTCACGTATCCAAAGCAGAACAGGCTTTAGATAAGTGCCTTTGTAGTTGATTAAAAACCCCTTCATCTGAGTTGTATATGGTGGGCCAAAGATTAGCCACGGCACTGCAGATCCTCTGCTCTGGAATGCTCTGTGATTCCATGACAATTAATTGTGTTTTAGTGTTGCATGAGCAATTTATGCATCTTCCATGTGAGTGACGGGGATTTAGTTAGAGCTGAGTCTGAGGGTGGTGTCCCTCCTCGGCCTTCTGGGTTCTCCCCCCCCACACCCCTGGGGTCAACCCAGAGACTCTGAAGTCTGTGAAAGGCGTAGAAGCTGCTGAAATGCAGCTTTGTTACCCCGGCAGCTGAAAAATCCAGGAGCAGTCGTGCTCCAACAGGCCTGCCCTCCTGGCGGAGAACAAGCTGCAGGGTGACACATCAAAAGAGACGGGCAGCTCCGTGCGGTGTTCTCCTGGGAGATCAAAAGGAAGGGAGCAGGGCGGCTCCTCTCCTGCCTGGCCCTTGAGAGACTGCTCATCTTTCTCCCTGTCCCTTTCATCTCAATTACCTTCCAGAACGTCTTCTCTTTCAAGCCTGTGAGATGGCGGTGGGAAAAGATGGTCTGTGAAGTGGCCAGGGTGAGGGGAGGGCTCTTCGGTTGAGTGTTGGGGAAGAATTCCCTTACCTTTGTGAGGAAAGCACACGGGAGAGCGAAAGTTTTAATGTGCCCTTCTTTTACAGCATTTTGGTGTCCCATCGGAGCGGGTGACACAGCAGGAGCATGAAGAGGAACAGGGTGGGAGCTCTCCATTTGGGCACTGGTGTCGGTCTCTGCCTGGAGAACATCCATCCCCTCCCTCATCTCCTGAGCCTTGGTGGTCCCAGGGCAGGAGGAACCTCTCCAGGGCTGCCCTTGCGTCGTGGCAGGGATTAGGCTTCGCCAGCGTGTGGAGGGAACTGAATAAACAGAGCAGCTTTTGAAAGTCGTGAGGGCTTTTTCAGGAATGTGTGTGGTTGATGTTTTCCAGGGCTCCTGGATCTGCTGGGATTAATTTTTCTGCATTCCCTGCCTGGACATTCCCAGCCTGACCAGTGCTGGCTCCTGTTGTCCGGGGTGGAGAAGTAGGGCAGATACTGAATTATTTATTGTCCTCCAGCCCCTAGAGCAGGGCCTGCAGTGCCACTGACTCAGGTGGAGTTTTAACTCCGCATCTTAACCATTACTTAAACAGATGTTGCTTAGTCTTTTCCTCAAAATATCCACGGTTGTTACTTGGGAAAAATGCCTGAGAAGTGCTTTTGGGGTGCCCTGGATATTTGTGAGCCGGCTGGAGTTCACCTCTTCGGACAACGTTGTCCTTGGGTCAGGGCAGCCATGGTGACCCATGAAAGCTCCTTTTTTTTTTACCTTG
The DNA here is from genome assembly GCA_027564165.1 of Gallinago nigripennis. NCBI lineage: Eukaryota > Metazoa > Chordata > Aves > Charadriiformes > Scolopacidae > Gallinago > Gallinago nigripennis. The sequence goes on from JAOQGL010000017.1 coordinate 2,043,706, forward strand.
CCCCAAATAACCTCGTGGGACTTTCCAAAACGGCGTAGCTTCTTCCGTGACATCTCATTACAGAGCTCAAGAATTGTCTTGGTGAAAAAAGCTGTACGAGAGCAGAGGTGTTGAACCTGAGAGCACGGGGATGGGTGATGTTCCACCATGGCTCAGTGGAAGGGGACAGGGACCTCACGGGAGCGGTGAACCTTGTAGCAGCTTTGGAGAGGAGGGAGATGGAGGAGGAAAAGGAGAGCAAATGTGGATGAGGGTTGGGAATCACCTTAGATATGCCTGGGGTACCTCCTGGCCTTTGTATTTATGAGCTTCGTTTCTCCTTCTACTATTTCACTGAATTTCACTGAATTTTTTGTGGAGTTGGAAGGGACCATAGAGATCATCTAGTCCAACTCCCCTGCCAAAGCAGGACCACCCAGAGCATGTCAGAGC
>JAOQGL010000017.1:2044237-2069960 GCA_027564165.1 Gallinago nigripennis
ACCACCCAGAGCATGTCAGAGCATGCCACTCAGGACTGCATCCAGACGGGTCTTGAAAATCTCCAGAGAAGGGGACTTGATGCTGAAAGTAGGAATCTCATCTGACCTTGAATAACAGCAGCACAAAACCGAGTTGGGGGGGGATTTCCAAGGCCAAAGGACCCATTTACCTGAGCTGTGGGTTGAAAAAAGAGTAGTGCAAAGGGAAAAAAACAGGGCTTTGCTGGGCCTTTTCCCCGGGTGCCAGTTTCCCAGGTGACTCCTTGATGTCCCAAACACTGATCTTTGCCTTGGGGGGAGGCGGAGGGCGAGGAGCTGCTCTGCTTCTCCCTGTTCTCTCTTGATCCGCGTTTCTGGCTGGTGCTGTCACCAGCACATTTGCTCTGCTGTTTGCCAAGGCTGCAGGTCCTGGCTGGTCCCTGTTCCCCTGCGTTGTATCTTATGCGTCTGCATTTTTTTTTTTTCCCCAAAGACCAGCTTCAGCTGGTTTGTGTGAAGTGCTGACTTGGGGCGTTGTGCAGAGCATGACTCAGAGGGGTAGAAAAGGGAGGAAAGCCTTTTTAAGGAGTTGTAAGCTATAAACTGCAGTGAAGAGTATTGGTAGAAGTGGCCTGGTTCTCTTCCAGGTTCAAAAAGGAAGAGTATTAAGGGCTTACGAAGACCTGGCACCGACTGCGAGGCAAAAGAGTGCTTTATTGAGTGTGTAAATGCTTGTAAAGGCACTGGTGAACCTTGTAACGTTGGGTATGTGCGGGTGTGGATGTGGACATTGGGAGGAGAGGAGGGATGTCCCGAGAAGGGATGTGGAGGTTTCCAGAGGGCCTGGTGTTCCCCGTAGAAGTAGGTTGATGACGGTCACGGTTGTCATTGGCAGAACGATGGGGGATGCAGAACCTGGTTCCTTTCAACTCCCTGCTCTGGTTTCAGGGTCCAAAGCAGGAGGGTCCATCGAGTCCATCGGTTGCTGTTGCAGCACCTTGTGTGATACCATCTGAGGGTTGTCTTAAAGACTTTTGGGTTCCTAAAGAGCAAAGAAACACAAAGGGGCCATGGGATCTCATGAAGGGAGGCCGTGGAGAAGGCCCCACCCCAGTTCCTCTCTCTGTGCTCTGTCCATGGAGATCAGAAACACAAATGTGGTTGTGTGATAAGAGGGGAGAAGGGCCCCATCGCAGGAGCTGCTTTGCATCTTCACCTGCCGTGGGGCAGAAGCACCTGCGCTGTGGTTGCACCAGGGGGAAGCAGGAACTTGGGGGGCAGTGGAGATGACAAAGAGCAGGTTGGGCTGGGCCTGAGGGGCTGGGAGAGAGGAAAGAGGCAGCGGATGGGCTGTGCCTGAATATGGAGAATTCGGGCCCCTCCACAAATAAGAAAACTTTCCCACTCCCTCCCCTTGACATTTCTCTGACGAGACGTCAGGGGAAGGTGCTTGTGGGACAATTTGCCCATGTGGAAGCTTTGAAGGCTGCAAGATTTGCCTCCCGTGGAAAAGCCCAGCGCGAGCAGCTGGGAGCCGTCTGCCCTGTTGGCCAGCACTTCCCTCCCCACGGCCACCACGGACGCCGTAAGATCAGAGCTCAGCAAAGGCACAAAGGGAAGCGCCAGGCGGGGCCGACAGCCTGTTCCTGCTGCAAACAACGCTGACAGAGCCCTCTGGGGCTGGGCGGCCTCGGAATTCTCCTTTCCCAGTGAGGTGGAGAAAAAAAAAAGCAAAAAAAAAAAAAGCCTTGAGTTGACCGCATCTCCTGAGGTTCCTCAGCCCCATCTGCCTGCCCCGATCACTCTCCAAACTGGGGGACACAACTGTGTGTGCCAGGAGGCTGCTTGTGCCCCAACATACCCAGCTCAACCCATCCCTGTTCTTTTAGGAGCACCAAAGTATACCCTTATGTCCTTCCCCAGTGTGGTTTGTGGGGTGTAACTGGGAAAAAGAACTCTAATGTAGTCCTGGGAGTTCAGGCAAGGTCTTTCCAGTGGCTGAGCGCTGGAAGGAGCCCTGCTCTGTAGGGCTGTTCTCCAGGCACCTTCAGGGTTTGTATCATGGAATCATGGAATTGTCAGAGTTGGAAGGGACCTCTCAAGATCCTCCAGTCCCACTCCCCGGCCAAAGCAGGGCTGCCCAGAGCACATCTCTCAGGAGCATCCAGGTGGGGCTTGAAGATCTCCAGAGAAGGGGACTCCACACCCTCCCTGGGCAGCCTCTGCCAGGGCTCTGCCACCCTCACCCCAAAGAAGTTTTTTCTCATATTTGAATGGAACTTCCCATGTTCCAGCTTGTGCCCATTGCCCCTCATCCTATCACTGGAAACCACTGGAAAGAGTCCGGCTCCAACATCCTTCAACCCACCCTTCAGATACTTATAAACATAAATAAGGTCTCCCCTCCTCCTTCGCTTGTCCAGGCTAAAGAGTCCCAGCTCCTTGAGCCTTTCCTCATCACGGAGATGCTCCAATCCCTCCATCATCTCTGTTGCCCTACGCTGGACTCTCTCCACCAGTTCCCTGTCCCTCTTGAACTGGGGAGCCCAGAACTGGATGCAGTATATTCCAGTTGTGGCCTCCCCAGTGCAGCGTAGAGAGGGACAATGACCTCCCTCCACCCCCTGGCCACACTCTTCCCTACGTAGCCCAGGATCCCATTGGCCTCTTGGCCACAAGGGCACATTGCTGGCACATGGAAAATGTGCTATCTGCCAGGACCTCCAGATCCTTCTCCTCAGTACTGCTTCTCAGAAGATCCATCCCTAACCTGTATTGGTGCCTGGGGTTCTTCCTCCCCAGGTGCAGGACCCTACATTTGCCCTTGGTGAACCTTCTGAGGTTCTTCTCTGCCCAGCTCTCCAGCCTGTTCAGGTCACCCCAGATGGTGGCACAGCCCTCTGGAGTGTGGGCCAGCCCTCCTTATCTGGTACCATCAGCAAACTGGCTGAGGATACACTCTGTTGCCTCACCCAGGTCATTGATGAAGACGTTGAACAGGACTGGGCCGAGTATTGACCCCCGAGGGCCACCACTGGTCACAGGCCTCCAACTTGACCCCGCTCCATTAATTAGAACCCTCTGAGTCCTGTCACACAGCCAGCACTCAATCCACCTCACTGCCCCCTCATCTATCCCACACTTCCTTAATTTTCTAATGAGGGTATCATGGCTCAACCAGTGAATTCTTGATGATCTGAAAGGTCTTTTCCAACCCAGACAATTCTCTGAGCGCCAGAGCTGAAGACCCACTGAGTTGTGCAGGTTTTTTGTGTGGAAAGGCTGGAATAGTGCCCGAGAGGAAGAAAAGCCAGTTGTGAAATGGAGATCCACATCTCCAACTGGGTTTGGATCTCACTGCAGACTAAACAAATGTGATTCTGGGAGGCTTCTTAGATGATGAGTGCTGAGAACAGGGGCGGTCGTGTACATATGCATGAGCTGTGTCTCTTCTGCTCCGCAAGAAGCAGCTGTTTGTTGTAAAAATGTAGAAAGTATTTGAATATTTTTTTTTTTTTTCTTATGGGGTAGGATTTAACTGAAGGCTAAAGCGATGTTGTCAACCTCGGTTCCAACCTCACCTGCAGGAAATGTGAAGCAAAGAAAATCAAGGGGGTAACGTCGAATTGGAGCTGAGCTACCCCCGGATGAGGATCTGCTTTAGTAAAATCAGTGACGTGCAGAGGATTAGCTTAATCTTTTGGGAATCTAATGCCAAACACACCTGGTGACAGCACAAATTCTGTATTTGTTGTGTGTTGGGGGGGAGCTTGGTGAGGGGGGAATGTTTTTGTCCCTTCTACAAAGGGCATGTGATGCTGCCGAGAGGAGATTCACTCCAGGCTCATTAAGGGCTTTTCTGTCCCTCCTTCATCAACCAACAGCCAGGACCAGCCCCCAAAATTCCCCTTTTCCTGCTGCTGGGCCACATCTCTCTCCTGGGATTTCCAGTTAAGTGGTGGCACTGCCTAGAGCTGAGCTTCACGGCCCACGGAGACAGGCTGGGGGGGTTCAGAGGTGCTTCTACACGTGTGCACACGCGGGTGGGTGGCTGTGCACACGCGGGTGTGTTTGTGCACACACACACACACAGAGATGCAGGTGGAGCAGAGTGATGCTGTGTGTGTATTCACACACGCAGATTGTGCTTGCCCCCCGATAACCGTGTGTGTTCACGCTGCTCCCTGCAGTGTTTGCTCTTCGTGGTCTGTTTTCCCTTAAATTACGTTATCTGGGTTGCCCTCTGCTTTATGGTACCGAGAGACAAGAGCACGTAGAGAGCACTAAAAGGTGAGCACGGAGGGAGCTGGGTGGGATCTGGAAGGGATCCAAGGCTCCATGTCAAAACATCCCCACCCCATTCCTTGCATGGCTGGGATGGTTTGCAAAAGGCTCAGGCTTTTCAGTAAATTGCAGAGAAACAGGCACAGAAGTTAACTCTCCAAGGGGCTCAGTCCAGCTCCAATAAAATCCAGAGGGAATCTAGCCCCATTGTACTGCTGTAGCCAACACGCGTGAAAATTTTGCTTATTCAGCATAAGTTTAAGCTTTCAGAGAAGGGGCAGATGCCAATGTCTGGTTTTGGCAGCAGAAATCAGGAGCAAGGCGATGGCCTGGCATTGAGAACTGTCAGGCTGAAGTTAATCTGAATTTGCCAGCTCTGCTGCTCGGGGACAGCGCTGTCCTCAGCCCAGTTGTGAGCTGGTCCCAACAGCTCTGTCCCCCCGGCGCTGTCAAGAACCTGTTTTGGGGACAAACCAAGAGGAAATCTGAGTTGGTTGGAGCTGGGATGAGAGCAGGTTTTTAGGAAGCTCAGGAGAAGCACAAGTCTTTTTATGTTGGTGCTGCCTGTTCCTTGTGCAGCTGGAGGACCTGGCTGGGCAAGCATGGTCAGGCTGCCAAGAGTTGTTTTCTTTGCTTGAGTGAAGAATTGGGGGTCTTCCCTGCTTGGGGTGGCCATAGGATTGGAACAGATCAGGCTCCTTTAGGAAGGGGAGGTTGAAGCCCTGACCTTCCCAGAACTGAGTGGTAAAGAGCAGATGCAACCAAGAGGCAATTCCCAGTTGCAAGCCGGGCTTTTTAACTGGGCTGCAGTCAAGGGCTGGCTTATAAATTCAAAGATGTGACCCTGAGTTGCTTCTTAAGGTCCCCTCAAGGACTGAGAAGCTTCCAGCAAGGTGGAAGTTCATATTTCTGGGTTTGGGTGTTTTATATTGAAATTCAGCCCTGCCGACCAGTGAATCCTCTACCTTGGCCCAACTGGGTTCCCCCCAGGACTGGGCAAAGTCAGGGATTTTTCTCCAGCTCCCCTTGTCCTCGCTGCCCCAGATAAGGTGTGTTGTATAATCTGCAGAGCATCTCCAGAGCCCTACGTGGGCGAATCCTGCAGGGAGAAGTGATTTGGGCGCTCAGGTCACAACACGTCCCGTAGCCGTTTGTTGCCATGAGTATGAGCTGGCTCTCCGGGAAGCTGCCAGCGGAGCACAGATGGATGGATGGATGGATGGATGGAGTCATCCTCTTTCATCCAGAGACTCCACACCACCTTGGTCCACTCAAAACTAGGTTGGAGAAACACCAACATGGAGGCTGAACATTAGTCTGATGGGAGCAAAGGGTTTGTCTGGTGCTAGCTCAGGTCTGGGGTAAACACGCTGCTATTTCAGGTTTCTCTGAGCAAACTCAAGGCTAAAAGAACTTCAGGATTTATTTTTTTGTAGTGCCTTCTGGTCCACTGCTTTAAAATAAAAAGACATTTGGAGTTGTGTGTCGTCCCCCCCCCCCCTTGTCTAGTTTGGTTCTGAGTGGTTTCTGTTGTTGGTAGGTCAGAGCTTTGGTCTGAATTGGGAGAGCAACTGTTCTTCCATGTTGTCCTGGCTTCAAGAACTAGGGCTGGAAACAGTGTCACCCCCTGGGAGAGCTGTCACCAGGGGGATAAACTGGTGCAGAATCACCAACTTCAGTGAACTGGGATGCTGCATTTACCCCTTGTTGAGGTCAAGGGGACGGGCAGTAAATCTAGAGAGGACCTGCAGCTATGGACCTGAACTGGTGGGACCTTACTCCTTGTCTTGTTTTTCCAACTCCTGCAAACTACCCAAAAAGCACCAAATCACCTTTCTCATGCTGGTAGTGGTGTCTTTCAGCCTTGTTATACTTATCCTTATATTTATCCTGCACACAGGAGCTGACAGATCATCTTGGCCATAAAATAAGGTTCTAGAAGAGTTGGAAACCAAGCCCCAGATGTTTTCTATTCCCTTTTTAAGTGTGAACTGTTTTCCTCTGTGTGTTGGTGGGGCAGCTCAAAGGGGGCAATGTTTGGGTGGCAGAGATTGCTGGCCATGGAAGAAGGTCTTGGTGTTGTACTAGGACATTAACCTGCCTGGGAAATGTTGGAGAGAAAGATTTTTGGGACTCTGTGAGTTGATTTTGGTGCTGTAGAGGTGGGTAAAGGTGGGGACATGGAAGTTCGGGAGCTGGGAAATGCACAGTCTGGGTTTGCTAATGCTAAAAAATACCCAGTCCTGTTTCGGTGAGCAGAAGTTGGACGCCGGTGGCACCAGGAGGAGGTTGGTGCTTGGGGGTGTCTCATGGAGGAGCCCTTTGCACAGAGGGGGATCCCCTCTCGGGGCTCCCAACAGCCCTGACCCTCTCCCCGTGTTCCCAGCCCTGCTCCTGCGTCAGAGCCCCTGCCCTGAGTCATGGCTGGGATTCCTCAGCTCTGAAGTGGTTCTTTCTCTCTCTTTTTTTTTTTAATTTATTTTTCTCCCCCTCCTCCCCAGGTGCTGAGCTTTTTTTTTTGTGTGTGTGTTTTATTTTTTCTTTTTTTTTGATTTCCAGAGCCTTGAATCGAAGGGTGTGTCTCCGAAGTCTCACAAACACACAGCGGCGCAGGCCCCGGCAGGAACAGGGTGAGCACCGTTCCCATTATGTTATGAATACCTGGCCCGTGGCCACGGGGCTCCTGCCAGCCCCGGCAGCCAATCTCCAGCCCCGAGACCTGCTGAGCTCTGGGGTTTTTGCTCCTCTCGCTAAGTCATTGCTTTGCAGAGATGGACGGGTTTTAATCTCCTCTCAGCGAGAGCCGTGTTTTCCTACTCGCTTGGCCGGCTGCGATATCCCTGTTCCCACGCTCCGCAGCTTCCCAAGGGGGTGGAGAGTCGAGCAGGCAGCTCCGGCAGCTGAGCTGCCCGTCCTCGTGCGTGACTCATCTCGGCCAACCTGCCATCGCAAATATTTTCTGTTGCCCTGCCCTACGCGCCGGGCACTGCCCCGGCTCACCCCGGCCCCTCCGTGGAGCTCGACTCCATGCGCTGCATCAGGTTTGGAGGCTGCCTGGTGTGTTTGTGCAGCGGAGAGGTCTGTCGGGCTGGGAAGGAGCACAGTTGGGCCTCCTGGGTCCAAACCACCTTCGTGTCCCAATATGGGCTTCTTCCACCTCAAATGCTCCATAAGCTCTTGGTTGTTCCCGGTGAGGATGGTGCTGGTTAGGAGCACAGTTGGGCCTCCTGGGTCCAAACCACCTCCATGTCCCAAGATGGGCTTCTTTTTCCTCAAATGCTCCATAAGCTCTTGGTTGGTCCTGGTGAGGATGGTGCTGGGAGGGAGAACAGTTGGGCCACCTGGGTCCAAACCACCTCCATGTCCCAAGATGGGCTTCTTCCACCTCACATGCTCCATAAGCTCTTGGTTGTTCTCAGTGAGGATGGTGCTGGGAGGGAGAACAGTTGGGCCGCCTGTGTCCAAACCATCTCCATGTCCCAAGATGAGCTTCTTCCAGCTCAAATGCTCCATAAGTTCTTGGTTGGTCCTGGTGAGGATGGTGCTGGGAAGGAGCACAGTTGGGCTGCCTGTGTCCAAACCACCTCCATGTCCCAAGATGGGCTTCTTCCACCTCAGATGCTCCGTAAGCTCTTGGTTGGTGAGGGCTGAGTGGTGTTTAAGCAGATGATCTCCAGAAGTCCGTTCCAACCCCATTCTGGGATTCTTTCATTCTGTGACCACAGTGAGCTAAAAGTTTGTGAAACCCGGTACAGACAGACCCTGGTCTGAGCTGCAGAGTCTCACTTCTCATCACTGGTACTAATTTAACCTGATCTTCTTTTTGTTTTCCTTTACTCAGCACAATGGACACTGGCTCACACACGTGTGTCCTTGGCCTCTTGACCGTGCTCTGGACAGACTGCATTTCCCAAGCCTCCATCGGCTTCCCACGCTGGAAAGAAGAGCATCCCCATCCCTGCTGAGACCTGACAGAGGTTAGCACAGACCACAATCCCCTCTCCTGCCAGGCAGGGACCTTCTTCTTGTCCCCACCTGTGGGCAGAGCTGCTGCTTTTCCCAGTGCCCCTTTGTTTCTTGCCCTGGATTCCCCAAGACTCCCACCACCACCACGGGGTGACGTTGCTCTGCAGCGTGAACGGTGGGTGCGGAGAGGGGAGAGCAGCTCGGGAGCTACTGGGAAATACTGGTTTGACTCCTGCCTTCCAGAGAACAAAACTTTGCCCTTCCACACACGTAACCCCCCACCCTTTTTGCCCCCGTGCCAGGGCTCTGTCCTCCTGGGGAGGGGCCATGCAGGATTAAATATGGGCAAACATCAAATGGCCAACCTTTATTGCCATTTTGTTGGCTTCCTCCGTGCCCGTGAGGACCTTGTGGCTGCGCAGGAATGTGGGCTGGGTGGGGAGCGTGTGGAAGCTGCAGCTGGTGCTTCTTGGCCGCGTGTGCGAGGCCCTGGCACGCCTGGAGGCGGAGGTGTGGGACCCGTTGGCACTCCCACCCCGTGAGCCCCAAGGGCGACGAGCTGACACAACTCTCCTGGAATCTGGCCCGCTCGAACCAGGAGCGTTGGCAGGCAGGGAGCGAATCTTGGCAGCACAACAAGGGAACGCTGGTTTCTCTGAAATTCTTGGGCTGGTTTGGTCAGGGCGCTGGCATGTGGAGTCATGGCAGAGCTGGCGGGCGCAGAGGCGGGCGGTGGGGCCTGGAGACAGGACTTGTGGGGCTGGGGGCTGCTGGGCTGGCAGCTCCAGGTCTCCCCTATGTCCCTCCTGGCTGGTAGCAGCTTGGGTCTGTCTTTTTTCTTTTTTTCCCCCTAATTTGGGTCTACCAAGTGATGGGCCAATGTTGTCCTTCGTTCCTCCTCTCACCTTGGGCTGAGAGGCAGCGAGATGTGGTACCAGGACTGGGAGCCACTGGGCTAGGAGGCTGCCAGCCCTGTCCTGCACTGGTTTTGGTACCACTGGGAGTCCCAGCCGTGACAGGGGGATGCACAGAGTCCGTCCATCCGTTCCCCCATGATCCAGTTACCCTGACCCAAAGCCTGGGGATGTCTCTGAGGTGAAGCTCCCTTAGCAGGTCTGTGCAGGCTCCTGTCTCCCAGCCTGTCTGGGAGGTGGAGACCCCAGGGCTGCCCCGGGTGGAGATGGCAACTGAGCACCAGGGATGGCTGCAGGACAGAAGAGGAGGCTTTTCACATGTCTGGGGTGGTGAATAACTGGAAACAGTTGAAAGGAAAGGGCAACCCAGCCTTGGAGCAGACACCCTGGGCTCAGCTCGTGCTCCCCAGGGCTGTCTGACGGGCTGAAATGAGGAAAGCCCCCACTGGGCCACTGTCCCCAGGGATGAACTCATGTGGGGTAGACTTTTCCCCCCCCTGTTTTGTGCCAGGCAGGGAGTGGGGTGCGTGGGGGCGGCTTCCCCTCCCCTGCTGCAGGTAGGGAGCCCTGCACACCTGGGCAAGGAGGCAGGGTGTGGGCAGGGGAGGACGGGCCCTGGCAAAGCAGGCAAGGCTCAGGTGTTTGCATTCCTCCCTGGATTGGCCACGGAGAGAAAAACCTGGCCTTATACGGGCAAAAAAAAAGCCAGTGCTGGCTGCTCCTCCTCCTCCCCGCAGAGGGAAGGGCGGCGTGGAGAGGTGTGGATGGGCTGATGGGGTCGGGCATGTTTATCCTCCACCCTTCCCTGCTCTCCTCTCTCTTCTCCAGGTGCCCTGGAGACAATTCCAGCGTTGGCTTTGTAGCCAGTCTGGCTGATTTCTGGGGCTTGCAAAGAGGCTGGTTCTCCCCAGTGAGGGCAGCTGGTTGTGTGTGTGTGTCCCCAGGAGCCAGGGAGGTGATGGGTGGGCAGCCAAGGGTGCCCCTTGGTGGGGCTGGAGATCTCTTCAAGCTCAGGTAGACAGTAGGGACGGGAGAAATCGCTGCCCACCTGATAGTTGAGCCTTTTTCCTACTTGTTAAACTCCCTACTTTCTGTCCTGGGGTGCAGCATTTGGGTAAGAAAACTAAATTATAGCCCCCTCAACACTGTTCCATCTTGGGCTGCAGGAAAAAAACAAATGGGAGTTCATGAAGCACAGTTTTGTCCCAAGATCATGCAGGGAAAGGAAATTTAACTCTTCCCTTTTTCCCCAGACTGGGGGAATTCCTTTTCCCAGCGTCTGATTTCTTGGGGTGAGCTGCTTGAATCCCTGGGAACTTCTGTGCCTGGGAGACGAGCCTGGAAGATCCATCTTTCTCCTTCTGCCTTGTCTCCTGGAGTCGCTCCAGGCGTGAGCTGGAAGCCGGGGGGGAGCAGCTGTGGGAGAAATGGGACTGGTGGATTAAACTGGGTTGGAAACTGAAGTGGGCTTGAGGGTATTTTTTGGAAGAGTACAGTTGTTCTCAGTGGGAGCAGGTGTAGTGGAAAGTCTCTAGAGCTCTAGGCCATCCTTTCTCCACCCCAGGAATACATTTCCATCTTGCTTTAACAACATGGAACATGTGGAGGGATTTCCCCTCCCTCTGGTGCAGAGCATGGGCCAGATTTCCCCAGTCTAAATTTACTTGTCACTCTGAGCCCGGCTGCTCCGTGCCCTGGGAAGGTCTGGATGGTGGACTATCTGCTTCCAGTTGAGGTCCCTGACCTGTGTTAATGGGAGCCTGGTGGCTGCTCTCTTCTTCTGCCCAAAGGAGAGGTAGGAGAAGAAGCAGAAATGCTCCTCGGTGCAGCTGGATGGCTGTTTCCTGGGAAGCAGGTGGACTGAAGGCTGAGTTTCCAAAGGGAGATGTGGTTTCATCCTTTATAAAATTATTTTTAATGATCTCCTGTAGGATTTAGCCCTAAAAGGATAAAGGTGTGTCTCTGCCACTCAGAAGGGGTCCGTGGCCTTTTTCACGGCGGTGCTGGCAACACAGCTCCCGGCTGGAGCTCTCGGTGTCAGTCACCGAAGCCAGACTCCGAGGAGGTTAATTCCCTGGGAATCAGTGGGATCTGATGGAGGGAGGTGTTTCTCACTCTGGGTAACTGCTGGGAACCGATTTGCTTTCCCTGAGCAGATCCCCGGACTGATTGGAAAGCGCGTGTGGGCTGCGAAGGAATGAGATCTCGATCTGTGTGGAGAGAAGCAAATTTGGGACCAGACAGGTCGGGCCACGGGCTTGATTCCCACCAGGACCTGAGCTCTTGGTGGACGAGGAACATGCTTTGGGTTCGGGCAGACCTCTGTGCTTCAATCTCTTTGTAGCCACTGTTGTACCCTCCTGAAGCATCTGGGGAAAGATCTTGACCACGCTTTGGTCTCCTCCTTCTGGCTCCCTGGGAGCTGGTTTCCCTTTCTCTGGGAGGCTGGGCTTGCTGGGAGGAAGGAGGGGGTTGTTTGGGACGTGGCAGTGTGGATGATCCAGGGCTTGGAAGCCTCGGAGCCTCCTTTTTGGAGGCATTTTGCAGTGGTGTCACCTGCCCAGGAGAGGGAGCCTGGAGCTCACACTTGGGTGCTCCCCACCCCAGGTATGCGCTGCCCTTAGATGTGGTCTGAGGCTCAGACTCTCCCTGCTTTGGAAGGCAGCAGAGGAGCCCAGCCGCTTCCCTCTCTCTGCTTTGGCATGTCTTCTGGACTCCGGCCCGGTGGCTGTTGTGCAGACGCGAATATTTCCCCGGAGAGCTTCCCTGGTGGAGTCTGTCCCACCAACACCAGCTCTGCCCCCGGCTTTCGGCACAGGCGTTTATCTGGCCCTGGGTTTTGCCCCTGGGCTTTGTCTCGCAACTGGGCCGTGGCCGTTGGACATCTGATGTCTCCTTTCCCCACGCTTGGGCAGATGTTCCAATCTTTGGCTCCAGACGGGGCTTGAGGTCATCTTTGGGAAGCTTCTTGCAGTTGGAACTGATACTGGTTTTACCTGGAGATGGCTGAGCTTTGGATTGCTGAGATGGAGCTCGCCAGATAACACGGATGAGATTGCCTTTATTCCACCGGTCCCCAAAGCAGCAGCTTGATCTGGGGCTGCTGCATTCATTCCTGTGCTGACTCAGCATCTCTGCCCTGGTGGGACTGTCCCCCAGCACCCCAAAGGGGGGACTCTGAGACCCTGAGTTGATGGCACCGCCTGGTGGTTCTCAAGGGGACAAGGGGTCCAGTGATGCCTTTCACTGGACAAAGGGAAGAAGGTACAGAACTTCCCCAGGGAATTCCACAGCTGGACTTAGGGCTGGCTGTGTCTCTGCTGTGAGAAGATCTCCAGAAGTTAGCCCTCAGGAAGGGTCTGGTCCTTCAGGTGAAGGCAGTGCTTAGGGGCAGTGTGGTGGAGGGGGAAGGAAGGTGTCCCAAAGCAATGGGACTCTCTCAGGCAGAGCTCAGGTCCCCTCCGTGGGGTGCAGGAATTGCTCTCAATGCCCTGGTGTGATGTGGCTTGATAGATGCTCTCCAACTCTCTGTGGGGAAACTGAGGCACAGAGCAGTGACGTGACTGAGAGCGGAACAGTGAGTCGGGTCCTTTGCTCCTGGGTCCCAGAGCAATGAACCCAACCCAGGAGTTGGGTTCCTTGTCCCCTGCTCTGGCCTCGGGGCTCTCTCCCAGTCCCCTGGGTGCTGAAGGCCCCTTTTCAGCTGCCTTTCTTTGAAGCAGCAGTGAAAAAAATACTATAAATCCCCCCAAACCCATATGGCAGGGAGGGAAAGCAGCTAGAAACCCTCTTCTTGCACAACTGGGCTGCTTTGGAGCCCCTGCCCTTCCCAGCCTGGCCGGGAGCACACATCTCTGGCCATTCCAGTTTGCCCAGATGGAATGTTGGGGGCTCCCAGGGCTCTCCCTGCCCTGTTTCAGGTTTCATTCTGGGCGACACTGATTCTGTGTTTCTCCCTCCCCGGCTCCCGGGGAGCCTCAGCCGCACCCTGCCTTACCAGAACCCGGCTGCTCAGAGCACCCATTCATCTCCTGGGCCCCTCTCCCTCCTCCGGTGTCTCGCACAAACCCAGCATTGTTCCTCCAGCTGGAAGGGGAGCTGTGGTGGAAAGGTTCTGCTGTGGTCCTGCCTCCAGGGGAAGCTCTGAGCTAAAGGCTCCTGAGATGGGAACAGCCCGTAGGAACTGACGGCTCGCTCACAGCTCCCCCCCCACCTTTCCCATCCCTGCCAGTTTGAAAGAGCAGATTTAACACACGGGGGCTCGTTCTGCTGGCCTGGACTGTCCTCCCCTCCTGTGTGTACCCCTTGAGCTGACCCCAAAAGTGTAGTATTTCTCCCAGGTGGGCCAGCAGACAGCAGAGATGTTCACCGCCTTGGGTCCTCCAGCACCTCTGGGGGCCTTTTCTGTGTTGGATCTTTCAGAGATGGTGTAAAACCCTCAGAGAAGGGTGGTTTTGAGCAAGGAGCACCAAGAAACCCCCTGTTCTCTGGAAGGGCACCTCTGAAAATGGGGGGCTACAGGGAAGTTGGGTCCCCCAGGATGAATCTGGGTCCCAGGTGCACGGATGTTCTCCTTTGCAGGGGGAATTTAGCCAGGAGAAGCTCTGTGGGGCTGAGTACGGCGGTGGGAACGTGATGTCTCAGTAACCTTTTGTCTCCTGGAATGCACGTGAGCTGCTCTGGGATTTGGGGGGGGCTGGTGGCAGAGACGTGAGGTCCCCAAAGCCTCGGCTCCACGTCTGTCCCTCCATCCCCGTCTACTTCTCCCTGGGGACATGGACCAAACATCTACCTGGGAAACGATTTTTCAGCTTCATTTGGCTGCCAGAGCCCTCAGCTGGGACCTGCTGGCCACTGGGGAAGGAATTGCTGTTTCAGGTGGGCTGTGGTAAGAGATTTGGGGGAAGAAAAACCAATACAGTGCTTTCCATGGGACACTTAATAACTTTATTATAACAGCCGTCACCCTGGAGAGCGAGTGTCCTGGGGACACGGGCGCTTTGGGAGTCGTTTATCTTATGGAAACGTGGAAATCCCGCAATGTGCTCAGTGGGAATAAGCAAAGAGACTCCAAACAACTCCTCCTGGGAACTCAAAAATCGGGAAATCAGGGCACTTGAGTGGGGCTGAGGCCGTGGCAGTGGTTGGGGCCAGAGCCTGGCTTTGGAAAGGGAAATACTGGGGGGGCACTGGCTGGACTGGGTTGTGCAAAGGGGCCACGGTGACGCCTGAGCTGGGGCCAGAACGTGGCATCTGCAAGGTTGGCTCTCGTAGCCAGGGGGTGACATGGTTGGTGTTGGCCAGGCAAGGGAAAAGCTGCGACCTAAGTTCAATAAATACAAAGACAAGTCCTGCTCGTTGAGGTTAAATGGGAGCCAGTATCCCATTTCTAGGGCCTAACACCACTGTTGGGAGGGGACTGGGGGGGATCCGGGGTGCTCTCTGCTAGAGAGACGGCTTGTGAGAATGAAAGTTTTAAGGGGTTTTAGCTTTGGTGGCGTGGGGAGGGGGTGAGGGGCCACCCAAAAGGCAGTAAAATCAGTTAAATACTCTGAAGTGGGCAAAGATCCCCCAGTTTGTCACCAGATGTGCCAGTCCACCCAGCACAGGTTGTTTACCTGCTTCTCCCTCCCAGCCCAGGTCTGTTGGGGAAGCTCGATGGTGCCTTCCTTGGAAAGCCACGTCAGCGGGCACGTCCCAGACACACTGGGAGCAGGGACAGGGCAGGGAATGGTTCTGGAATACTGGTAAAATGCCTGGGCTGATGGTGCCTCTGGCTGCAGCGTTCAAAGCTCGGGGAATAAATACTTGCCCCTGCTGCCACATTCCCTACACGTAGATCTCATGAGACATGAATGCAGATCCTCTGGGGAAACAGACCTAGAGAGGAAGATGATGGTGTGGATACGTGAATGGGAGAGCCTCTACAGTCCTGGGTGGGATTCTGCTGGTAACTGGTAACAGAGATGTTAACTGGGGTGTTGTAAAGACAGAAGAGACAGCTGGTGTGGATCCTTAGCCTTTGTCTCTTGGACATTGGCTTGAGTTCAGGAGAAAGTGCTTTGGCCTCACTTGGCTCTAGGTGCCGACACGGGTCTTGTGTTTATACCATGGGGCTCAGTTTCTCCGAGTGTTCCTCGGAGGGCAAAGGACTGAGCTTTGGCCGGGCACCGCTGAAGGTGGCATCTTCAGGTGGCACTGAGGTGTCACTGTGGCTTCTAGAGGGTGGCATCTTGGCACTGCCGCCGTCTGGCTTCTTCTCGCCATCGGTGCTGCCGGTTCCTCTTGCAAAGAGCTTGGAGTTTCTCAAGGTGCTGGCAGAAACTGTAGGGGTTGGTAAGGGGGGAACGAAAGGGTGGGGGTTAGAAACCTTTCCTTCACGCTCTGCTTCACCAAATTGTAGGAATTAAAACCACTTACGGTGCTTTGGCTTGGAGTGGATGGTGCTGATGACTGTGGGTATTGGTTGCTCCATGCTGTGAACGCAAGGACAGGGGGTGAGGACACAGGTTAATCTCTGCTGTGCCGGGGGGGGGACAGAGGACTGGAGCCCCTGTGAGTTGGTCTACATGGGATAGAGCCAAGTGCGTGGTTGGGTCATGAAAGCTCAATCAACAGCATCTGGGCAAAGCATCATCTAGAGAAGTACTGGAATGCTCCAGTCTGGGGAGTCTAAGGAGAACTTCAGAGCAAGAAACGGGGCCAAACTGTATGGGCACTGCTGGGATTTGGTCTTTCTTTATCAAACCTTTGATACCAGACTCAAAGCTTGGGGTGTCTGTTTTCTTTCCAGGTGTTTGGGTGCCTCCCAATGAAGTTTAGTTGCATAATGAAGTTCAACAAGACCAAGTGCAAGTGCAGTGCTGCCTCCAGCTCTGGGGTCACCAACAGAAGAAGGACCTGGACCTGTTAGAGTAAGGCCAGAGGAGGCCACAGAGATGCTGGGAGGGCTGGAGCCCCTCTGCTGGGAGGACAAGCTGAGAAAGTTGGGGGGGGTTCAGCCTGGAGAAGAGAAGGCTCTGGGGAGACCTTAAAGTCCCTTCCAGTCCCTCAAGGGGTTCCAGGAAAGCTGGGGGAGGACTCTGGATCAGGGAGGGGAGCGATGGGATGAGGGGGAAGGGTTTGAGACTGAAAGAGGGGAGATGGAGCTGAGATGTGGGGAAGAAGTTGTTTGGTGTGAGGGTGGTGAGAGCCTGGCCCAGGTTGGCCAGAGAAGCTGTGGCTGCCCCATCCCTGGAGGGGTTGAAGGGCAGGTTGGAGGGGGCTTTGGGCAACCTGGTGTGGTGGGAGGTGTCCCTGCCCAGAGCAGGGGGTTGGAATGAGATGATCTTTAAGATCCCTTCTAACCCAAACTGGTCTATGATTCTGTGATCCCTTCCCCTCTTCAGGCCCAAGGAAGCCCAGCTTACCTACTCTCCTCCCCTTCCATCAGCTTCCTGTAAGTGAGGATCTCCACATCCAGAGCCAGCTTGACGTTCATCAGCTCCTGATACTCTTTCACCAGGTGAGCCATATCCTCCTTGCTCTTCTGTAGGGCTTCTTCTAGCTTGATTAATTTGGCTTTGGCATCCTTGAGGGCCGTCTCACCATGTTCTCCTGCTTCTTTGATGTGCTCCTCCAAGTACAGGCACTGGTGTTGCAAAGGGAAAAGGGTGGAGGAGGCGTTAGGCGTGTGGTAGTTTGAGACCTGTGTGTCAGAGTTTTGTCACCCACCCTGGGACACACCTGGCTCTTTTGGGACACGATGCAGGACCTCAACTTCTGGATCTGGATGTTCAGGTCTGCGATCTCCCGGCGGCTGTCCAGGAGGTGACCCCCGTAGGTGCCTGACTGGGTGCTTCCTTCACTCAGCTGCAGGGGATATGGAATAGTTAGGTTATCCACACATCTCCTCCGTAAGGATTCCCACCGCCCTTGAGGAGAAACACCAAACTGGAGAAAAATAGTGGGTGCATGGAAGGTTTTTGAGCTCGTTTTCTAGCTGAGATTGGGCCAGGTGTAGAACACACTCTTTCTTGGGGTTAATCACATCCTTTCCTGGTCTGTTTGGAGGAGCACCGGTGGAGGGTCGGTTGTATTTTAAGAGGCCAAGCTGCCCCAGGAGGGTGGCCCTGCCTTTCCCCACTGATGGTCTGAGAAGCCCAGAGCGATGAAACTCCTCTTTTAGAGACCTGAGCAAGGAGTTGATCTGGGTTAGTGCCTCATCCCTCCCTCCATTTCCAGGTGTCCTCTTCCCTCCACATCTTGCTGATTCCTGTCATTTCTAGACTGATCTTTCTTTTCTTCCCCTGCCTCTCCCCAGTGGAAATCAGATAAGGAAACAAATACCTTTCTCCTGGTAAGTGCTTCAGCCTCCTCCCAGCTCCGAAGAGCCAGGGCTTCATACTGGGCCCTCACTTCTTCCACGATTCTGCTCAGATCCAGTTTGCACACGTTGTCAATTCCCAGTACAACAGAAATGTCCTTAATTTCTGTCAGCAGCTCCTCGAGTTCCTGAATAGCAAAGAGGGAACAGAAACGGGGCAGCATGAATCATTCTGCAGGTTGGTGGGGCTGGAAAAGGTGCATTTGCCCAGCTCTGCTTTGGTATCTTGAGGAGCTGTGGCTGCTCTGGCCGTTGTTATAATCTGCTTTGTCTCTGGGAAAAGAAGGGAGAAACGGGACCCTTCTGGGAACACATCCATCACCCTCAGACCCGTTCTACTCCCTAGAGCTGCTCTCGTGCTCTGGGAGACTCGAGCCAGCGTTGGGGACACGGGGACGTGCCCACAGAAGCTGCAGGGTCTTTGCTCTTGATCAGGGACTCGGTCACAGCTTTAGAGAAAGGAGCCAAACGACAAGTGCTCCTCTCATGAGGGCTCCTCTCTGTGATCCTAAAGAGGATCCTTAATCCCTGTACTTCTGGGTGGTTTGTGTCCAGGCAAGACGGGACGTGATGCTGAGCAGACGGTGTTCACATTCCCTTGGCAGCTCCCCCCCCCAGCCTCCCCCTGCAGGGAGTCACTCTTCTCCCTGTCTCTGCTGTTGCTTCTGATTTACACCCCTGTTAAGAGCGCAGGATACAGCTCTCCCCATCTCCTCCCTTTCATCTCGAAGGTTTTGTTCTTCCCTTTTGTGCTGAGGGCTCTAATCTCTTTAGAGGAGAATTTCGTGCCTTGTTTGCCTTCCCCTCACTGGGGAAACAAAAGGGCATCCTGACATGATTCATGAGTAACCAAAAAATACCCCTCCACTCTCCCAAAGAGCAGGATTATCGGTGTAGTTTTTCCCACTGGTGTTTAATCCTTGAGCCTCTTTGAGCATGTTATTAGTTATATGAGAAAAGGCTTGAGCATCCGCTGCAAGGAGGGGGAGAAGAGAACCTGGTGGTTATTAATGAGGATTGAGGCTGGGATTTTTCTTCTTGATTTATATAAACATGCTGGGAGCAAAGCTGTCGAGCAAAATTTTCCTCATTTGCCCTTCCAGTGGGTATGTGAGCCCGTGGTTGATGTCAGTCAACTCAACAGAGAAAATGACTAACCTGAGAAGAAGGTGTTGAGAGGAGAGGGCAGAGAGAGATGGAGGCTAAGTCCTTTGCATGAAACATAGGTTAAAGAAAATGCAGCTTTTTGCCAAGAAAGCTGGGTGGGACCTGGAAGAGACCAGGTCAAGAAGATCCTCGGAGCAGGACCTGATTTCCCAGGAATCGCTTTGCACTGGGATAATCTTAGAATTTTAAAGAACTTGAGCTTTCATGGTTAGTTGCAGGCAGGACAGATATTCTCATGCAGTTCTGACATTGTGCAGGTCCTTCTTGTCTCTCTCTGTGCCTCAGTTTCCCCATGAGGGGTGCTAACATTCCTCTGTCAAGCATTTTAATTGCTTTTATCGGCAGGATTTACACAAATCATTAGTATTCCCAAGTAACTGCCCAGCCGGCTTGGTGACATTTTACAGGCTCTGAGTAAGTGGCTGTAATCACTCCCCCCCCCAATTCCCCAATTTGAGTGGATCCAGGCTTTGGCTGAAGGGCTGCAGCCTCTGCATCCTTCCCCCCTCGGTGAGATCGTCCCTGACTGCAAATTTATTATTTAATTGGAAATGGAGAAGGTTGGATCGTGTTAAAAAAGCACCTAGCACCTCGCCCAGGTTCCCCAGGGCTCGTCCTCTTTTGTCCCCAGCCCTCCCCTCTGAATCTGAACAGAATAATGTCACCTCCCTTGTCACCCCGGGGCACTTGGTTTCATGGCAAAGGCTTGGAGCTGAGCCCAAGAGCAGCTGGTCAGAGTTAGTTTGGGGGTTCCTGATGGTTCAGGGGGAGACCTGCTGGAGAGGCAGAGGGAACATCCTAATCAGCTTTAAAATGGAGCTGCTTTAATTAAGGGAAGGGGATTAGCTCATGAGACCCTGCCTTACGCCGTCTAAAATTATCTGTTAGATAACTAACAGCTCCCCTGGACAAGCTCTCTTTTTGGTATCAATCCAGAGCAATGCCCTCTCTGGAGTGCAACTGGCCACAAAAATCCCACTTTTTTTTTCTTTTTTTTTTTCCCCCCGCAGCAGCGTGTGTGACTGAGCCCCGGGGCCACCCTCCCCGTTGCCTTTTTACCTGCTCGTAAATGGTTTTCTTCAACTCCATCAGCTCCTGGAGCCCGTTGAGTTTTACCTCCAGCTCGGTTCTGTGCAAGGTGCTCACGTCTAAATCCTGCAGGAGACAAAAAGGCATATTAATCAACACTTTAACAAGACTTTTCCCACTCCTATCTCTCCCCCAGCAAGTGCCCTGCTTCTATTTATCTTTTTTTTTTTTTTTCCTGTGTGTTGTGAGCATTTTGGTGGAAGTCCCAGGTGAGGGAGGGTGGAGAAGGAAGCAGGCAGAGCTGATCCATCCCCACTCATCTTTTGTTCACCGCAAAAAGCAGGGGTTATTGAAAACTCTGATGCCATCCACAGAAGTCACCAGAACTGCCCTTGCTTGGCTGATGAGTGCGTCGGGGAAAACATGCAATTAGCCGTAATGATCATTTGTGGGGAACGTTTCCTCCGTCTAATCATACCCCTGCATTCCTGCACCTTGGATTATTATATTTTTTTGGATGTGAAGGCTGTGCACAAAGCCTCCCCTTTCAGCTGCTGCTTCTGGGGCAGGATGTTTAAACAGGGTGGGGCCGTGCTACAGGAAACACAAAGCAAACACATTTATCAATTTCCAGCCTTTCCCAACCCGTGATGTCACCTCGGAGAGAAAACAGGGGTGTTGCCTCGGAGGGTCTTGGGGTTCAGAGCCCTCCAGGCCAGGGCTGGCCAGTAGCAACCAGTGGGGTGGGTGCGGGAATGGTCTGACCCCCCCAGGTACCTCCACCGAGAGCCGTGGGGCTTTTCTGTCCCCACAACTGGCTCAGATTTGCTTGTATTTTCCTGTTGACGTGGTGACTGTGGTGACCGATCTCCTGTCCTCCTCGAGACCTTGTGGCCTCGCAAGCATCAGCGGTGGAAGGACTCAGCCCAGAGGGACTCAGCCCAGAGCCAAGTCTTAGCTCAGCTTGGATCATCATCCTCTCCAGGCCCTTCTGTGACCCACCAGAGCTAGTCCAGCTGAAAAGCTTCTCTTGCCTTTACCTTTTTGAGCTCCATGAAGGTGTATTCCATGCCGCTACAGAGGCGAATTTCATCCTCGTATCTAAGGAGAGAGGGAGGGGGGAAAAAAAGCAGTAAGAAATCACACATGGAGAAAGACTCTGGGATGCCTAAGGTTGTCCTGCTGGCCCCAAAAAGCCTTGGTATCAGTGGTTTCTCCTCTCTCTCCTGTGGTGTCCCACCTCCCTGATGGACGTTAGACAGCAAAGAAAGATATCTCTTAGGTGTGGGCATCTTGGACAAGGGAGAGGGTGACAAGCTGCCACACGCCAGCTGCTCTGTAGTAACACCACGAGCACTTGAAGGCTGCAGAGCCCCAGAGTAGAGGGGAGGGAGCTTGAAATCTAATTTAATTTGAGGGCTAAGCAACCTCAAGTTGCCTCCCGTTTGCCACAGAAAGAGAGTAGGCTTGGAGAAATGGGGTGTGGTGAGTTATTCCCCACATGCCCAAAGACTCCGAAGTTTTCACCCTAAGCCTTCCTCTCCTTTTTTTTTTTTTTTTTCCCCAAGTATCCTCAGCACTTAATTTCAGGAGCCCCAGAGTCTTCTCAAAGGAAAAAAAAAAAAAAAAAAACCACAACTTTGGCTTGTGAAAATTCTGAGAATCCCGAAGTGGTGTCACAATGTGAGCTGTGTGCTCCCCGGCGCAGTTTGGGAAGTAACACGGGACCTGGCAAAGCAATTTGGGGAAAAGAGTGCCCAGGGAGCAGAAGGTAACAAAAAGCAGCTGGGGCAGGGTGGAGTCCGAAGGGCCAAATATCCAGCAGAGGAACCAGCCCCCCAGGTGTTTAAAAACAGGTTTGATAAGGCAGGACCAGGATAGCAAAGACCTAGTCCAGGGGCAAATGCGATTCTTGATGGCCAGCAGCAAAAGGGAGAGGGTTCCTCAGGGAATACACCAGCCCTTGGTGGCTCCTGGGATGAGCACGTGGCTGGGCTGGAAGTTGCTAAAAGCAAATTTGTGACCAGGAGGCCACAAAGGTCTCTCTTGGTGTGTGACCAACAGTGGTTGGTTTGTTTGCGGTACAAGAACATTACGTGGTGGGCATTTGGGATGCTGCTGGATGTGATGTGGGAGTGTTGGCTCCTCTGCTGCCAGCAGAGCAGGTGGTGGCACCTCTTCCCTGCTCTTCCGTGAGACTTCAGACCCCTCTTACCCTAATTTGCACACAGCGTTTTCCCAGGCTGCGAATTAAACCTTTCAGTGCTCCTTAGAGATGTCACCATGCTGAGAGGGAGAAGGCTGAGACCTTTGGGAATAAGTAAAGGGCCATGTCCTGACTGTGACGATGATAAAATCGTGAATGAGAGCCATTTTCTGGTTTTTGGTGGTCTGGTTGTTCACCTTTCCTGCTGTTGTACCAACCTTTTGGGGAGGAAGAGGAGCGGTGCTTTGGAGTAGAAAGGGGAGAAGGAATTGGGAATGCAGCAGAGGGGATCAGAGGGCAAGGGGGTAAGTCTTGCTCAGGTGCTGACCTGAAATATCAAAACCAGCTCCCTCGAGCTGTTTTGTCTTTGCCAGAAGGACCAGGAAAGGGATGTGATTGTCACAGTTATGCCCATCTAAGGTTCATAGAATCATGGATAGCTTTGGGCTCTGACTCCCTGCTGTCTCGGTGCCAGCAGAAGG
Organism: Gallinago nigripennis; assembly: GCA_027564165.1. Taxonomy (NCBI): domain Eukaryota; kingdom Metazoa; phylum Chordata; class Aves; order Charadriiformes; family Scolopacidae; genus Gallinago; species Gallinago nigripennis. Next base: position 2,066,630 of record JAOQGL010000017.1, read on the forward strand.
GTCATCCCTTGCCATCCCTGCTCTGCTTTGACAATCACAGACAGCCATAGAAAGGTTTGGGTTGGAAGAGACCTTTAAGATCATCTCATTCCAACCCCCTGCCCTGGGCAGGGACACCTCCCACCAGCCCAGGTTGCTCCAAGCCCCCTCCAACCTGCCCTTCAACCCCTCCAGGGATGGGGCAGCCACAGCTTCTCTGGCCAACCTGGGCCAGGCTCTCCCCACCCTCACACCAAAGTTCTTCCCCACATCTCACCTCCATCTCCCCTCTTTCAGTCCCAAACTGAATTCCTCTCGAGTACCCCCACGATGCTAAACTCACCCTCTCCTTCCCTGCTCTTACAAGGCCAGGCAGCGTGGCTAACGAGATTTACCTGTCTGGTTTCTCTGCTCCTCTAGCTGGAATGTTAGCCGTGCTGCCAGCAACTATGCGCTGAGCTTAATTACAGCCTGCCACTCTGCCTTCATCCCTGCTGAATCCCAGCCCGGTCCCAGTCCGTCCCAGCCTGCCGAAGCAGCTTCGTGCATTTTCGGGCGCTGACATAATCTCAACCTATTGAACAAACAACGCTCCTGACTGAAAGAGAGCAAGCCCAGCCAGCCAAACGTGCTCCCTGCACGGCTCCCCAGGGACCTGGCGGCCAGGGGGGAAGGTGACTCACCCGGGGATGGAGCGTTCCCCAAACACATTACAGCCTTTATCTCCTGCGAGATAATCCCGCAGCAGTCGTGCGTTAAGGCGTAAATCCATCCCATCTCCATTCAAGCACTTAAGAGACACTTGAGCCAGGTGTCTGGTGGCCTTGGGCTCCTTCCATGAGCCGTGAAGCAAAATCAGAGGTGAACCAAATCTCAGGCAGGCTGCCTTCCTCGCTGGATGTGCCTTCGAGATCGCTTTAGAGTGAAGATCTAAGTGGTGGGATGGATCTGAGCCCGGTGGCATGACATTAAGTCATTCTTCCTCTTGTGGAGCAAGGAAATGGGGCAGGAAGCAGCTGAGAACCAGCTGCAGAGGCTGAAGGTAGAGAGGTATTGACTGTCTAGTCTTGAGGGGGGCAAGATTTGACCAACACAATCCCTGGATCTCAGAGATGGATCCTCCAAAGGAGGATCTTTTCCTGCGGTGTCTCCTCAGTGCCCCACCAGAGTAGGTCAGGACATGCAAAAACGGCTTGTCTTCTCATTCAAATGGGTCTTTGCTTGTGCAAATCGTGTGTGGGGGGAGCTGAAGGAAACAGATGTGCACCTCTGGGCAGTCACCCTTACTGGGGTGTGGGTTTGGTATTTGATTTTTAGCTTTATTTCCTAAAGAAGCAGGGTTGGAGGTCCTGTGCCAGCCTCTGACCTGCTTCCCTTGTCCCCTCTCCACTCTTCTCTGCCTTTGAAATTGCCGGTCAATGGCAACCTGATTTGAGAAGAGGGTGCAAGCGTCCCAGCTAGTTAAACCTCCTGCATGTTTTTTGGGAAAGGAGCCCCTGGATGGAGAAAATGGCCAAATTAGGACCTTACAGGGGTGCTCTGAGGGGCAGATTTCCCATCTGATGGGCAGCAGCTTCCTTGGGTGGTCACCACCTTCATGGCGCTTTTCATCTGGAGTCTCCCATCTCTGAGAGCACGACCAGTTCCATTTACCAGTGCGCTTATTAGCTTCCCCCCCCCAAAAAAAAAAATTCCCTTGGGAAAAGAAACCTCCCAAGGAGTGGGAAGCCTCCAAAATTTGCATGGTTTGGGCAGACCATTTGCTCCAGCAAAACAAAACGGGCTGAGGCCGCCTCCTGGAAGAGGCGCCGTGCGGGACTCGGCGGAGCCGGCGTGGGTTAGGATGGGCTTGGATGGGTGCCTGGAGAAGGCTCGGCAGAAGCGGAGCTTCTCTCCCCGTGAATCACTAACCGCTGGGAACGGAGGCTGGATTGTCACCCTCGCGGAAACCCAATGACAGGGTGGGTTTTTGCCTCTTGCCCCTGCTTTCGGTGCCCCCCGGCAGAGCCTCGGAGCTCCCAACGGGGAGAAAGCGGGAGGGAAAGGCTCCGCAGGGGAAGGAGCAGCACTTTGGGGAGCGCTGTCGTTTCTGACGGCTGTTTTCCCCACGGCGCTGAGGTCCCACAAAGCGGGAACCCTTCTCGGGACCGATAGTTGAGCCAAGAGTAAGCTGCTGCTTGCTGTGGATTCTCTGCTGTCTAATACTCTGCGCATGTGCTGTGCCCTCATCCCCCTGTGGGGTGGGTGTAGGGTGGGTCTTGTTCCTCTACTCAGTCTCTTTTTTTTGTAAATTTTGAGGGATGTAGCATCCCCGTCATGTCTATCCTGTTGTCAACCAGGTAGTAACTGCCCAAGGAAATCAAAAGGTAGAGGGAAACACTCAGACAGCCTGTTTATGTGTCCTTTATCCTTCCGAAATCAGGCTGAAAAAACCCCCTGAAGTGCCAGGTGTAGGCAATTAATGAGGCAATTACTGGGTACAAATATGAGTACGATCTGTGAGAGCAGATACGGGTGACTGATCTGACATTCTCCACCAGCACAACCCTTTTCCTCTCTGGGTTTTCCTGATTCTCAGGGAATCAGCCAAGAAGCATCTTTTATGACTGTGGGGCCACAGAGCACGCATTTCCCCTGGGAAGTGTGAGGAAGACCAAGTGCTCCAGAGAGCGATGAAGGTTTTAATCTTTTTAGGGCAGGGAGTAAATGGCACCATCCTTATCGTGGCTTTGATCCCAGCTCAGGGTTGGTGCCTTGCAGCAGAGCAAGCATCAGCAAACTCAGGTCTTATAGGGAAACCAGCATCCAAATAAAGAAATATCCACAAAGCGGATGCCCGCCACAAGGAATTTAGGGATTTCTGGGCACCTGGGTATTGGGGTGTCCCTTCTTGAAGCACCTTGAGCGTAATGATTTCAGCATAAGGTCAAGAACCAAAATCCTAACTCCTACCCCTGCTGTGCCACCAGCTCTCTCTGAAAATTGAGTTGGACATTTAACTATTGCATCTCCGTTAAGGTCTGTAACATGGAGTCCATCCCATAATTTGCAGACACATCGAGTGGCTGGTTTAATCCAAGTCTGCAAAGAGCTTTGAGATCTTTGGGCTGAACTCTTGGGAGAGGGCACCGTTATTATTTATGTATTGCTTGGTGCATCAGGAGGAGGTTTGGGTTCTGACTCCCTGCTGTCTCGGTGGCGGCAGAAGGGTTGTCCCTCGCCAGCCTTGCTCTGCTTTGACAGTCATAGAATAGTTTGGGTTGGAAGGGACCTTGAAGATCATCTCATTCCAACCCCCTGCCCTGGGCAGGGACACCTCCCACCAGCCCAGGTTGCTCCAAGCCCCCTCCAA
>JAOQGL010000017.1:2094140-2109367 GCA_027564165.1 Gallinago nigripennis
TGGAGGGGTTCAAGGGCAGGTTGGAGGGGGCTTTGGGCAACCTGGTGTGGTGGGAGGTGTCCCTGCCCAGGGCAGGGTGTTGAAATGAGATGATCTTTAAGGTCCCTTCCCACCCCAACCATATTATGATTGTATAAGCTGGGAAGGAGTGCCAGATCCCATGGATGTCACAGGTTATGGCTCTGTCTTGCTTTGGGCCATTTCCTAAGACATTTTCCAAACTGACCGACAGGTCCAGGAGACCCTACAGATCCACAAGTTCTACACTTGTGGGTCACTTTTAGAACCTGGTGGGTCATTGGGCAGATGGACATGAAGAGCAGACACTTGGGGAACTTGATGAGCTCGTGGCTGTTGTTTATGAAGCCATCAAAGTCTGAGTGGGTTTAGTCATCAAAGCCACGGCAATCTGGATGGATTATTGCTCTCTTTTTTTTTTTTTTTAGGATGTGGATGCCGCCTACATGAACAAAGTGGAGCTGGAGGCCAAGGTGGATGCGCTGACGGATGAGATTAACTTCCTGAAGTCTCTCTACGAGGCGGTAAGGTCCTTTCTGCTCCTCGTGGCCGCTGCCGTGTAGCACCACCCGTGGGTGAAGGACGGCGAGTGGTGACCAAGAGCATTAACATGCTGTTCCCAGATGGAGAAGGGTGGTGGAGATGGGGTGGCTTCCCTTACCCAAGCAGAAATAAGCCCCCGAGTAAAGGGCACCTCCTGGGAATTGTCACCTGGGATGTGAGATGGAGTTATTGCACCCAGGACATGCGCTATTATTTTTTATTTTTTATTTTTTTGATGCTGCTAAAGTGAAACTGGGGAAACTCAGTGCATTCCAGCCGGTGCTGGTGTGTGAGAGAGGGAAGGGGAAGCTCCTCGCCCCACCTTCTTCTCAGCCGTTATTTGCGAGATAAGAGCTTGGTTGAACTGGTGGCTCCTGGGGTGGGGTGGTGGAATTTGGCCCTCGCTTTGCTGCCGAGCTGATGCTTCTTGAGAGAGCGTTTCCTCTTGCTGGGTTCTTATCTCCAGCGGGGGGTGAGCTCACCTTGCTGTCAAAACCGGGCTGATAAGAAGCAGCTCCGTTTCTGCCGGCGTTGGCTGCTTTGTGTTTTGCAAGGGCTGCCGTGATTCAGTCCCTTTCCTTCTAATTAACGAGCAGCTTTGATTTGCTTCCTCTCATCGGCCTCCCGCTCTTTCCCTTTTTCTTTCTCCCCGTTCTCTCGTTAATTGGATTCCAAAAAGAGAGGCCGTGATAAATGGGGATTGTTTGTTTTTTCAACGCAGGAGCTCAGTGAGCTGCAGGCCCAGATCTCCGACACCTCCGTGGTCCTCTCCATGGACAACAGTCGAAACCTGGACCTGGACAGCATCATCGCCGAGGTCAAAGCCCAATACGAGGAGATCGCCAACCGGAGCCGGGCGGAGGCTGAGTCCTGGTACCAGAGCAAGGTGAGTTACGGGGGAGAAGGTGGCATCTAGAGCTTCTCTTGGTGCCCGTGTGGCAGGAGTGGGAGAGGTTTTAGAGGGACTTAGACCTCCAGCCTGACCCCATCCCTGTCTCTTCCACCGGTTTGCATCCCAGTACGAGGCGCTGCAGGTGACGGCTGGCAAACACGGAGACGACCTGCGCAACACCAAGAACGAGATCTCGGAGATCAACCGCATGATCCAGAGGCTGCAGGGGGAGATCGAGAACGCCAAGGCCCAGGTGAGGAGCTGCCCAAGGCCCAGGTGAGGAGCTGCCCTGGTTCTCTGTCCCTGCCCCAGAGCGGTGGCTTTAGCAGCAGGACAGCATGTCATGGAGAACACGACCCCTGTAGGAGCAGTTTGGGGGTGGCCGGACTGTCGGTGAGGACATCTCCTCCAGCATCCTGGGGGTGCAGAAGTGGGGGGGACACAGGGCTGTTTCCAAAGGGCAAGGCTGTGTGTGGCCTCCCTTCCGACCACACACATTTCTCCTGCCCTCTTGCTCCTGGGATCTTTCTCCACTCCCTTTTATTATTTTTTTTTGGTTTGTGGCAGAAGGGAACACCATGTTTGGGCACATAAAAGACTTTTTCAGCTGTATGGGAGTTCCGTTTGCTTTCCGCAGGGGCTGTTCCTGCTTTATCAAACGGCCGGGGAAAATCCAGAGCAGTGAGTGGTTCAGCCCCACGGTTCAGGGCTGAGAACTGGTTCTGAATAACCCGGGTGCACAAAAGCTGGAGATAAGCCCTGGTGACTCATCCGTTTGTGTTTATTTGGTTTCAGGGCAGGGAGGCTTCAACACACACTTAGAGGAGCCAAGAGCTGAACCCAGAGCAGCTCCTTTGAATAATGAATGAGAGCCCAAAGCACGTACTCCTCCTGCCAAACCTGAGGCTTTCTTTGGGGGTGTAGGGAGCACAGTGTGGGGGTGTGTATTAGATTCCCAGCTTGGTGTGGTCCCCACGGGGATGCTTTTTGGGTGGGTTTTCATTGTTTGTTGACTGCGGGTCTGCTCCAGCCCACGCTTGCCTCACATCAAAGGTTGGTGGAGACCAACTGGGTCTCAAGAAGCTCTGAAGGGTGATCATGGAATCGTAGTAATAGGAGAGAAACCCTGAGCTGGCGTTAGGCTTAAGTGTTGGGCTGTTGTGTGGGGTGTGGGTGGGCTGAGAACCTGAGCATCTCCTGAAGAAAGTCTTCTAAAAGAGTGGTGGAGAGAAATGGGGTCTCTCCTTTGGAGGAATGGATCCTGGGGATGAGATGAGCTTCCCTTGCAGGCTCATCTCCATCCAGTGGCCAAAATAGGCATGAAGTTCTAGGGATCTAAGTTGAGCAGATGGCTCCGGGGCCTCTGCATGTCTGGCCAGTAGATGCCAAAAGTCCACGGGCAATAGTGTCCTCCACCACTGATGTACCCTGCTCCGTTCCTGCAGCGTGCCAAGATGGAAGCAGCCATTGCCGAAGCCGAGGAACGCGGGGAATTGGCCATCAAAGATGCCAAGGGGAAGCTGGAGGAGCTGGAGGCTGCCCTGCAGAAGGCCAAGCAGGACATGGCCCGGCAGCTCCGCGAGTACCAGGAGCTGATGAACGTCAAGCTGGCCCTGGACGTCGAGATCGCGACCTACAGGAAGCTGCTGGAGGGAGAAGAGTGCAGGTGGGTCCCTTTGGTCGGGGACATCGCGAGGACCCCATCCCAGTTCCTGTAGGGAAATATAGAAGAGAAAACCTTGCATTTTAAACTGGTTTTTGGTCCTGAAAAATGCTTTGCCTGAAGAGCCAAACTGAGAAATGCTGGGGAAGAGCTGACCCTTTTGGTGGAAATACACCAAGTCGTTTTCCATCATGTGGTGGATGCAGTGGCAGAACATTTCCAGGTGGCTCAAATCCCCGAGGAATTAGGACAGAGCCTCTGTGCTCTTTCAGCCCCCGCGGGTGATAACAGAGCTTGTAAATGTAGGGCCAGGACAAAGCGCTGGATGGCACACTTATCTTGTCTGAATTATTTACAACAGCACTAATAACTCACTGCCATTGTCTTCCTCCCCGGTGCGGAGGCCCTGGGGGAACACTGAGTAACCAGGCTCACTCTGCCTTTGTGTTTTTCTTCCCCAACAGGTTGGCTGGGAACGGAGTCGGCAACGTCAACATCTGTGAGTTGGTTTTTATAATTTATAATGGTTACACGCAGCTGTGTGCCCCTGGAAAATGCTGCTGGGGACCAGCTGGGTCTGTGCAGAAGACCCACAGTGCCCTACCTCGGCTTCTGCAGCCCAGTTCACCCCTTTTGCTTAAATGGGAGAGAAGTTGGTGGTGCTGGTGGCTCCATGGAGAACTCAGCTCTAACTCATCTGTATGAAATTTAACTTGGGGGAGTACTGATTGTTCCTTCTTCCCAATTTTTCTATGGAGAAAAAGGTGCACTAATGAGAAATCCATTGCCTGGGTTGCAAGTTGGAGCAGGGGTGACATTAGAAGGTGGCTTTCCAGCTTGGGCAGTGTTGTGTCCTCACCTTGCATGGGTTGGGCACATGGAAGAGGCTGCCCAGGGAGGGTGTGGAGTCCCCTTCTCTGGAGATCTTCAAGCCCCACCTGGATGCTCCTGAGTGATGTGCTCTGGGCAACCCTGCTTTGACAGGAGAGTTGGGCTGGATGATCTCTAGAAGGTCCCTTCCAACTCTGTCAAATCCATATATCCATGCTGGTGGCTTGGAGGTGCTGTTTGCAGCTCTAAACCAGTGGGTTTACCTTTCATCCCCTTGATTGCTGCTGCTGAGGTGAACCACGTTGCCCACAGCCTCTTTGGGGCACCAGGAGATGAGCTGGATGGTTGTGATATGGGGTTCTCCATGCCCCAGGGGGTGCCAGAGCGAATGATGGAGCTGGAGTTGGGCTGCTCAGCCCTCACACACGTCTGAGAATAAATCCCTCTGGGTCAAAACGTGACCAGGGATGAGCATCCCGGGCCCTGTGTTCTGCAGGAGATTGTAGAGAGTTTTCACCTGGTTGTCCCCATTTAGAAATGACCTTTTTTGTGAGGTTCCCAACTGGGTTCAGAGTCCTTGGAGCTGCCCAGGGAGGTGGTGGAGTCTCCATCCCTGGAGGTATTTAAGAACCGTGGAGACACGGCGCTTCAGGGCATGCTCTGGTGCCCGAGATGGTTGCTTTGTGTCTATTTGTGGGGGTTATATTTTGAGTTTTTTGCTTTGGGTTGGGTTTTTTTTGTGTGTGGTTGGACTCCAGGATCTCAAAGGTCCCTTCCAACCGTGAAGACTCTGCCATTCTGAGCTCACCTTTTGGTTTCCTTCTCTCTGCCGCAGCCGTGGTCAGCTCCAGTGGTGGAGGTGGCTACACCAGTTCCAGCGGGTTCCTGAGCGGAGGATTCGGAGGAGGCCTGGGGCTGGGAGCAGGGATGGGCAGTGGAGCCCTCGGCTTCTCCTCGGGGGGGGGCTCCTCATCCTACACCATCAGCACGACCTCGTCCAGCAGGAGAAGCTTGAGGAAGTAACGACGGGAATGGAGACCGGCAGCCCCCAGGCCACGGGAAGAGGGAAACCAGGGAGAGAAAAGTTCCGGGGCCTTTTAGAGGACAAATTGGCTGCAAAATTTGCTGGGGTGACGAAAGAATTGGAAAAAGAGATCCCCCAGCACCCGCCCCTGCCACGTCCCGCCTGAGGCTTGACCCTGCGCTGTTGAACCTGGTGGGAACCATCCCACCCAGAGCCAGGTCCAAGCCTGGGGGGGGACATTTCTCCAGGGGGGGGCAGGTGGTATAATGCTTCTGTTACTTGGGTGCTTGGTGCTCAGGGCTGGGTTTCACCCTTCCAAGGGCAAAGCAATCGTTTGAGCGGCAAATTATTGAAATTGAGCATTTCTGCTGCGGTTTTGCAGAAGAGGCCCCCTCTTAAATATCATTTGGAAGACCTGGTTCCCTTGAGCTCCTCAGAAAATGTCAACCCCTGTTAGGATTGAGGCCTGGGTTTGTTTTCCCAAAGTATACCAAGAAGAAAACAGTGAAACCACGCTGGGTTTTCTCCTTATTTTAGTTGGAAATGGGCTCGGAAATGGAATTTGACGGTTTTCCTCCGAACGAAGCTGGTTCCTTACCGAAGGCAACGCAGACGGATTGGCTTTCAGGTCCTTTAAAGCCAAGTCACTCATAAACAAGCTCCTCTACCTTCTTCCTTCTCCTTAGAAGGAGCCCAAAGCTCAAGGATATGAAGTTGCTTTAAATTAGGTGTAGCTCACTAAAATGGGAGATGAGATTCCCCATCTTTGAGTGTCTCTGCCACCTTATATATATATATAAAAATATATAAAAATAGTGATATCCCATGGCTTTCCTACAGTCAGGGAAAAAGTGTCTTTTTTTGCTGCATCATTGAAATAACTCCTTAACTCCTTGTTCCTGCCAAAATGTGTCTTCAACTGGAAGAGGCCAGGGGAGGTCGTTAGGTCCTTACTGCAGTAGGGAGGGTCGTTAGGTAAATAACTCGAAACTGCGCGGAATTGTGCCGCCTGCTCAGCCCTGTCCCAGCCGCGTCCCTTCGGTTGATGTTTTGTGTCTTTTGGGGTCTGAGACCTTGTCTTGAGGCCATTAATAAAGTTTCCCTGTTGAGTGCTTCTTCTGTCCTGCTTTTCCGTGCTGCCCTGGGTGCCCAGGAACGTCCCCCGTTGTCACCTCCCTGCTGTCCCGGTGGTGTCCCCTGGAGTGGGACCAACAGGGTCAAGATTTAGGGTTTGCTGCCAGCTCAGCCTCCCATTTCTGGGTGAATTCTACCCAGTTTGGGGCAGTGGGATGGTGGGACTGGGTTTGTTCAAGCACTTGGCTTCAACCCAGCCCCTCATCGGGACTGGAACTGATGAGACCACCAGCTTCCACCACAGGGGACACTTCTCTTGCAGGTGACCAGAGCTTGGAGAGGGGAATCTGGGCTTTGCTGCATGAGGACAACTCGTTCCTCCTCCTTTTTGGGGCAGCGTGGGGTGAGAAGGGCTCACCCCAGGAGGGGGCAAGGGGTCCGGGCTTCTTCCCACCTTCTCCAGGCCACAAGCCCTCACTGGAGCTGCCATCGCACGAGGGATGGGGCTGGACAGAGGGTTTGGAGTCACTGGGAAAAGCCGTTTTCTCCAGGATGAAGATGATGATGGGGCTGTGGGGGCCTGGAAGGATGCTTCACCCACCCCTGCACTGCCCGGACCCCGGGGGTCCTTGCATTGGAGTGGGGTTTTACCAGTCAGCGCTTAGTCAGTGCCCTCTAAGTGTGTTTTTCCCAAGGGAAGAAATCCTTTGGAGTTCCACCCCATTCTCATGGAGACATCTAACCTGGGCAGCACCTCTTGCTCCCACCATGCTGGCAGCTGGCACTCAGCACCGGGCAGAATGGATCCCCCTCCTCCCGTGAGGAAGAGGAGGGCTGCTCTTCCAGCTCGGTGGGGCTCTATGGGTCAGAGCTCCTCTCCTCGCAGAGCTGCTCGTGTGCTGGGAGAAGAGATCACTTGGGGGACCTTCCAGGTACGGGGTCTGGGTCAGGAAGGAAGAACTTGAGGAAGGAGCCTTGATGTCCACCACCGTGCCCTCCAGGTGGAGATCGTGGCTGTTGTCCATCTGTGTCACCACCGAAGTGCCTGAGATCTGGGCCTGCAGCTGGTGGGTTTCCTGCCAGCGACAAGGGGTCGAACTGGTCAGAGATGCTGGTCCTGCTGCCCTCCCAGTCCAGTCCCAAGGCTGGTGTCACCCACACTGTCTCCCCGATGCCCACAGACCCGTGGTGCCCCCTCTTCCCCTCTCCTTCGGGATAAGTGGCTTCAAAATCCACCTGGGAAAAGCCACGGATGGTTGGAACCACGGCGGGGGAAGGTTCTTACCTCCTTGTAGAACATTCTCAGGGATTCCACCTCCTCTTCCAGGCTTTTCACCTTGGCTTCCAGCTCTCCTTTGTTTAAGGAGAAGCAGTTTGCATCCTGGAGACGGGTTGGGGATGGAAGAAGGAAGTTTTTTTAGCGAGAGCAGACTCAGGGCTGCCCTTGGGCTGAGGGACTTTGAGCGTTGGAACCCGGGACTCCCCATTGCGCAGTCGCTGCTGATCCGAGTTCCAGCAAAGCCAAGCACCAGCTCCTGCTCGGGCTTGTTTGGTTATTTTTTTGTGCTTCTTTTGGGCAATAAATCACCACCTGGACCCAGGGAGCCGAGTTCAAACAGCCCCTTGCTCACCTTCTTCAGGGCAATGGACTCCCTCTCGGCGCGTGTCCGCCGGCTGCCTTCGTCCTTGTACCTGCGTGGGAAAACGGGAGATTTTGGTTGAGTTCAGCACAATTACACCTTTGCCTGGGTGTCTTCGGGCCTTCTTTCAAGAAGTGACACCCCTAATTTTTATTATTTTTTTTTCCTACTTCTCCCCAGCCAACGCTTTGGGGATGCTTTGGTGTTGTTTCGTAGCCCTTGGGGAAGCAAACGACGCTTTCAGAGAGGTTTCTGCGTCTCCAGATTTGCAGGAGAAAGTGTTTTCGTTTGACCTCTGCAACAAGAAGTAGCTACTGAACTTTTCTAAATGTTAATTCCGTGAGTTAGGAAGGAGAGAAAGAGAACCTGGAAGAGGGATGAACTCTGTTTCCTCCATCTCTCTGTAAATTGGGACCTTATTTTATTTACTGAGATCCTTGTAGGTCTCTCCATCTCCCTACTGGTTCTCTGGGAACCATTTACTACCACGAAAGGTTCGCAGTCCCTGCCTGTTTATAAATCTTGAACATTTTGAGCCCTTTGCTCACATTTCTTTGGTTTTTTACTTACATTTTCTTGTTGGTTTCCAAAACCTGCTGTTCTGCTTTCAGCTCTACTTCCAACTGGGCTCTCTTGCATCTCAGTGCCTCCAGTTGCTTCCTCAAGTTACTGGTATAAGGCACTAACATGGGCCTGATGGTTTTCTTGGAGGGGTTTTGACGCTGCAGAAGGTTCCACTTGGTCTCCAGCACCTTGTTCTGCTGTTCCAGGAGTCGAACCTGAATCCCAGGAAGCAAAATAGGAAACGGGATGAGGCTGAAGGGTTTGTGAGAGCTGGGGAAGTGGGTGTTCCTGCTCTGGGTACATGGAAACCACCTGTATCCTAATCCTAATCCTAGTCCTTGTGGTTTTTCTCATCAGAGATGTGCAGAGAAGAAGGGAAGGAACTGGAAGGCTGATGAACATGGGTTCAACTTGTTCCTTCCCTGCACCCAGGGAGATCAGCTCAGTGGTGCCTGAGCACTGAACCCTCCACAGTGGCTCGTGCAGACCTTGGTGCTCGATGGGGACCTTTGTGCAAGTCGTCCTCAGTGTCTAAAATGAGTGGTCTCACAAGGATTTTGTGTCCTTTCCGTGCCAGACACCTCACTGGGCTCTTGGTGGGGGGTGGTTCCGGGCTCACCTTGTCAATGAAAGAAGTAAATTTGTTGTTGAGAGTCTTGATCTTCTCCTTCCCTTGGTTCTTCACCATTTGCACGTTGGGATCGAGGTCCAGTCTGAGCTGCTGGTGCAGTTGCTCGTTGATGGTGATGGGTGGGATGGTGCATGGCCTGGAGATTCCAAAAACCCTGTAGACAAAGCCAGCACCTCAGTAGCCGAACTCTGTGCCCCCTGCACCAAAGCCATAGACACATCTTGGAAGAGGAGGACGTCGTCGAAGAGCTATTCTGGGCCTGGAGAAGGCCACAACATTGAGACTTCTGCTGGTGAAGTGACCCAAGCCATGGTAACCCATGCTACCACCCCAGAGACACAAGGCCGTGCCGAAACAACGTGAATTCCTGGAAAGAGCCACCGAGGAAGAGCTGAAATTCCCAATGGGGTGGCTGGAGCTGGTGCTGTGGGAGCAGCGGGACATGGTGACTGGTGGGCGAGGGACCCAAAAAGGGATTTTTCTGCTTTAATCCCTCTGGATTTTACCTTCCTCATCAAACAGATTCCTCAGGGTCTTGCCCACTCAGTGCAAGAGTAACACCTGGGAAATCCGGAGAGGTCAATGCAGAAAACACCAAAAAAAATCTCTAAAGTGCTGGGTTGTGGGAGCTGAAGAGGCCAGGGGTGGAGGAGAAGGGAGCAGAGAAGGAAAAGTTATCATGGCTTTATAGAGACTCCTTGGGCAGTTGATCCCTTGGATGAGGGACTCACCTGGGCTTCACGTAGGCAGAGTCTGCGTCCTGAAGGGCATCAGGGGTGCACGAAACGAAAGAGCAAATGGCTCTGCTCTACAGGAAAGGCAGAGAAGTCTTCCCTAGAAAATGAAATAGGCGATTTTTCAGCCCCATCTTTGCCAAAATATCGAAAAGGCTTTGTGCCCTGGGTGGGAACCCTCTTAATTCTTTTGCCTGCAGTGGGATAACACCGAGGGCTTAGCCCTGAAAATCTCAGCCTTTTTTTTTTTTTTAAAGGTGCGTTTGCTTTTATGTGATTTTTTTATATTATTTTTTTTCTTGGCACGCGCCGTGGCCCGAGAACATGTTCTGCTCCATGAAGAGGATGCGAGAGAAGTTCCTGCACGCAAGCCCCAGAGCTGCCTGCCCCGTTTCGCCGTCCAACGTTTGAGGGTAGAGCTGTGTGGGAGCTGTGAGTGCAAAGTGCTTTTTTGGGAGGCAGCCTAAGAGGAGATCAGAGAGCTCAGCATCCTCCGTGATTGGGCCCTGGATGCGGGAAAACGGCTGCTCCGTGTGATAGTTGGAAATGCAAGAAGCTGCTTTGGCTTCTTTTCTGGCTTTCTCTGTCTTGGGTTTTTAATTACAGACCTGGGCAGAGCTCAGTACCGTCAGCTTGTCTGAGCCAGCCCGGCTTCCATCTGCTGACCCGGCAAAACCCAACGAAACTCATCAAAAACCTCTGCTCAGGAGCGTTGTTGTGCCCTGGGACTGCATCTTTCCTTGGAATCACTTGGCCTGATGGCTCTCTTGGCCACAGAGAGGGTAGAGATAAGTCCCTCCTGTTTTCACAGAAGCACAGGATGCTATGGGGTTGGAAGGGACCTCTGGGGATCATCTCAACCAACCCCCGGCCAGAGCAGGTTGGATTCATCCAGGGGGGGGTTGGAAAGCTCCAGACATGGAGACCCACCACCTCTCTGGGCAGCCTCTTCCAGGGCTCTGCCACCCTCACAGGAAAGAAGCTCCTCCTTGTGTTGAGATGGAACTTCTCATGTCCAAGATTGTGCCCACTGGGAAGAGTCTGACCCCATCCTCCTGACACCCATCCTTTGATGAGATCCCCCCTCAGCCTTCTCTTCTCCAGACCAAGAAGACCCAAGTCCCTCAGCCTTTCCTCACAGGAGAGACGTTCTGGTCCCTGCATGAGCTGCAGGGCTGGAACCAGCCTTTCCAGAAGTTTTGGTGCATGGGATCCATCTTTTTGGGACTTTCAGACACCTTTTGGAGCGAACCCTCAACGCAGATGCCTTCAGCCAACTGCCTACAGTGCTTTTGGTCCCGGGGAGGGAGGGAGGAGGGAGGTGTTACCGGGGAACAAATCGCTTGACCCAGAAGTGTTTGTTTCTGTCCCGTGACTGGCTCAGATGGAGGTGTTTATGGCCAGGTGAAACCAGCCCCACCTTCTGCTGGTGCTCTGGGAGAAGCCTTCCGAAGTGCTGGGTATTGCTGCTCAGTGACACCCCCTGCCCCCGTCTCCAGTACACGTCATTTTCTCTGGGATGGGTTCCTCATCCCAGTACCCCCCCCAAATACTGGGATGGGGAGGGGGAGGAGGAGATGGGAAGGCTCCAAGTGACAGTGAGCGCCTGTGGCAAATCCTGGTTCTACAATTACACTTTTAGGTGAATTTTTTAATGGCACAGAAAACCCACATTTGCTCACGAGAAGTTTAATGGCTGTTTATTGAAGGAATTTCATGGAACTCGTACAGTTCAACAGGAGCAGAAGATGAGAGGAAACGAGCTAGTTAGTTACATTTTTGGCACAGAATTCTCCAACCCCTCTTTGCCTCCCTCCTCCTTCCATAAAAAGAGAAGAAGAAGAAGAAGAAAAAAAGCAAACACCAAGCTAAGAACAAAGGCACTAAACCAGCAATTTTTTTTTCTAGGTTATGTTACCAAAGCCTCCTTTTTGTTTTTCTTGTATTTTTAACCCCTCTCTCTACCTTAAGTTCACAAGGTCCTGTAGGTTATGTGGTCTTCAGGCTTAAATGAGACATACTGGGTGGGCGAGGAATTAGATGTTATAGGGACCCAACCCCTTTCCCCTATGGAGGATGAAGGCTGCATTTTTGGGTGTAGGGGGAGCTGAAGAGCCCTGGAGTGCAAGAGGAACTGGGAAACAGAGCAACTGCCTCTATATTGAAAGAAATTGTATTTTTGAGCCTTTGGGGAGAGCAAGTGGGGAGCAGGACTGGTTAGGAGGGGGCACAGGAGATCCTGGTCTCAGCGCACCCCCTGCTTTCTGTCATCTACTTCTGCTTTCATCTATTCTGGTATAAATCCCACTTTTACCTATTCTGGTATAAATCCCAAGTTCTGCCCCTGTTTTGGTTTAGCACTGGGGAAGCTGCAAGCTGGGCTCTAACGATGGCACCCGTTAATGGGGCGGCTGATTACTCCTTGACAGGCAGCGCTGGGTGGGCTGGATGAGGCTTTAGGCAGAGGGATTACTTGGCCCTGGAGAGGCATCTCTCCCAAGCTGATAAGTGGCACTGGGGAACACGTTTTCCCCTAATGGGAAGGCGATAAGCGTGATAACACTGGTGTTAATTGGCTTCGTGCTGGCAGCAGGAGGGGGTGCTCGACTTCTTCTGCTCCGGGCGAGCTGGGGGCTGCCGTGGTTTAGCTCCGGTAGCTCCTCTTGCTGCTGCTGCTGCTGCTTTTGGATACGAACCTCATGCTGGAGCTGCTTCCCATGCTGGAGGAGAAGCCCCCGCTGCCGCCTCCCCCGGCGCTGAGCCTGCTGCCGAAGCCCGACCCCGACCCCAGCGCGTTCCCGGCTCCGAAGCTGCTCCCAGACGAGACCACGGCTGCGATGGGAAACCACGGGCAGAGGGTGAGCGTGTTGGGAACACCACAAAGGAATTTCAGCCTCTATGGGGCTTTTTCTTGGACAGTCTACCACTGCTCCTATCTCACACATCTTATTCTCTGGCTTTTCTCCACGACCTGTGGCATCTCAGCTGGCCTGAGACATCTGACTCTCCTGGGGACAGTCTCACCATACAAAACCTTTCCAGTTCAGAGCTGGTCAGAGAAAAGATGTATTGGGCCCTGAAAAACCCTCAGTTTACTCCATTTTTGTGCTGGTAACGACTAGCTGCAGAGCTTGTTTTCATTGTTATACCCACAGTTCCAGGCACATTTAAGGAATAACTCAACGAATACTGAATCTGTTGCTGAAGAGCCAGGATACTTACATATATTCACTGCACCAACGCCTTCTCCAGCCATCCTGGAAGAAAGAGAGGACAGAGAAGAAAGGGCTTGTTATTTAGGACAATTTCAAGCAAGAGTCTGGGACTGGGGCCACTGGGTGAACCCAGCGGTCTGGAGTGTCGAGGTCTGATGAGGAGCATCCAACAGGGGTTGAAATAACCCCTGGAACGGCGTGGGACAGGGGTGTGTTTTCTCTGCAAGCTTTTGTGGGCCTTCCCTCTCTCATTGCAAGGCAAAGGTGAAAACATTTAGGGGTTTGGACATTATTTGGTTTGGAGGGGGAGCCACCCACCTGCACTCCTCGCCCTCCAGCAGCTTCCTGTAGGTCGCGATCTCGATGTCCAGGGCCAGCTTGACGTTCATCAGCTCCTGGTACTCACGGAGCTGCCGGGCCAGGTCAGCCTTGGCTTGTTGTAGAGCATCTTCCAGCTCGGCCAGTTTGGCCTTGGCATCCTTGATGGCCATCTCCCCACGCTGCTCGGCGTCTGCGATGGCCGTCTGCAAACTTCCGCACTGCAAGAGGTGGAAATGGGTCTGGTTGACTGCCCAGTGTGTTTGGACCCCAATTTCCAGGCATTCTTGCAAGAAGGGTGCAGCAGGGTCATGGGGATGGAGGTGCCCCCATGTTTGGAGGGCTCTTGTGAGCCGTACCTGTTTCTTTACGTTATCAATTTCTGAGTGGAGCCGCTGGACCATGCGATTCATCTCCGAGATCTCCGTCTTGGTGTTCTGGAGGTCATGCCCGTGCCGGCCAGCCGTGAGCTGCAGCTCCTCGTACTGAGATGAGCAGGGAGAGGAGACACCAGGGCACAGTCAGACCTGGGCTGGAGCTTGAACTCACTGGTAGACATTGTCCCTGCTCTGATCCTCTCCTGACCAGGGCTTTTGTCTCTTTCTGTACTCAATCAAACTCTTCCTTATGACTTCAGCATGTGTCCTTCTTCCCTCTCTCTCTCCTTGTGCTCCTCCCTCTCTCATTGTCACAATGGCATTTTCACATCTCCAAGAAACCAAATGAAATCCTCTCCAAATTGACTTGATATTACTCCCTACTGCCCTGTCCCCTCTGTTTGCCCTCTCCACTATACAATAGCCTTTGAGAAACAATAAACAACAATGTTCCTAGCTCACTGGGTTAATTTTCACATCCTCACCCTGCTCTGGTACCAGGACTCAGCCTCTGCCCGGCTGCGGTTGGCGATGTCCTCGTACTGCGCTTTGACCTCGGCGATGATGCTGTTGAGGTCCAGGTTTCGGTTGTTGTCCATGGAGAGGACCACGGAGGTGTCGGAGATCTGGGACTGCATCTGGGACAGCTCCTATAAGTCAAACCAACCCATTCTCAGTCCCAAACCTTTCACCATTGTGCTTGTCCCAGAGATGGTGGGTGGTGGAAGGGTGGGAATAGGAACTGGTTCAGTCCTGGTGGTACCAGGAAAATGGAGACAAGGCCAAACTAGTAAATTTGGGGGATTCTTACTGCTTCATAGAGGGCTCGCAGGAAGTTAATCTCATCTGTCAGTGCTTCCACCTTGGCCCCTAGGTCCACCTTGGTCACGTAGGCGACATCTGCATCCTGGAACCATGACAACAGAGACAGTGAACCAAACCTTGCCTCTCTGCATCCTTGTACAAAGACCAGTTGTCATCTAATACGAACCAGAACTGAGGACTTTCTTGACCTCTGTGCCTTTAAACAGAGCCAAGAGTGAACTGGTTTCTTCCCTTCACCTATTTTTTGGAGGAGGGAAGGATGATGTCCATAGATCTAAGAAATTTTTGACATGTTAAAAGCCACTGAGCGTCCCTTCTTTTGTTAGTGCACAGGCAGATATTTGGGATGGCACTTGAACTAGTGGAAGTTTCTCATTGTGTCTCCTGCAGTTGGGACCAGGGGAACTGGGGAGGGTGGGTATAGGTACAGAAAAGCTGCAGAAGCGGCAGAGCATCCAGAGGAGTGACCACAAGGTATGGACAACCCAGATCTGATCTGGTACCTGGGGAGACTCACCTGAATTTTGGACAAGGGGCCTAAAACAAGGACGAGCTACTGCCAGGGCCTGACACACTGGCACGACTGGGTGTTTGTGCTTCAAGGAGGGATGACTACACCTTGGCTAAGTGCTTTGCCCAGCTTGGCACCGCCGGATAAAAAGGGTTATTTGCATTCAAATGCGTTTTGCCTCGAAAAAGTGTGTCCCTTCTTTGTTGTTGGTGCCTCACCTTCTTCAGCATCACGAAGTCATTCTCAGCAGTCGTGCGCTTGTTGATCTCCTCTTCGTACCTGTTGGGAAGGGGAATCATAGAATCATAGAATCATCTGGGCCGGAAGGGACCTTCAAAGGTCATCTAGTCCGGCCCCCCTGCAGTCA
>JAOQGL010000017.1:2116478-2151538 GCA_027564165.1 Gallinago nigripennis
CCCTGAGCCCTTCCCTTCCTCCCGAAGGGTCCCCCACTGGCTGTCCCTGCTGGGGGGGTCCAGCTTCTGCTGATGGGCTGGGCTGGGGATAGTCCTTGTGTTGGTATTGGGAACAATAGTGGTTCTTCAGTATTATTAATGTTAATTACATGGTCTTATTCTATTAAATTTATTTATATTTCAGCCCTGGTGTTTCCTTGTTTTTCCCCTATTCTCCTTCCCGGGTGGGGAGGGGTCATCATGTGAGAGAATAATTGTCTAAATGACAATAGATCATGGCGGCTTCCTCAAAGCACAACACACACGTATTGACACAGGCTTGAAACCAATCCCTTTGCACCCCCAGCCGGGTTCTGGGGGTGAACAGCCCCTCCCTTCCCCCCCCCCCCGAATCCCGGGCAGCGGCGAGGGATGCTCACCCTCTCGGCAGAGCCTGTAGTAGTCCTCGCAGCAGTTGTGGTGCCGCTGGCACTCGGCGTTGCAGTGACACTCGTCCTCGGGGCTGTAGGGCTCCTGGCAGCGCCCCTTGCAGGAGTCAGGGGCCGTGTACAGGTCTTGGGGAGAGAGAAACAACAGAGGGGTCCTCAGGACAGACCTTCCACCCTGTCCCAGCCACCCAGGACCAGGGAGCATCCTTCCTCCTGCCCCCGGTCCCCTCCTGGGAAGGTCTCGAAGGACCAGGCTCCTGCCCTGGAGCTATTTGGGTTCCTTTGTCAGCATTCAGGGGTAGCATTTTGACCGGCTGAATCCTTGGGACCCATCTCCATGGGTCACTTTTCCTTGGCCTTGGACGTCCACCACCACGTCAGGGCCACTTCACACCAGGAAACATGTCCTTGGTCATTAATTGCTCCTTCTGATTCACCTCCTTAATGCCAGGCTTAGCCGGAGTGCCCCAGGTCCTACCATCCCCGGGCCAGAGGAGTGGTGCCACATTCCAGACGTCTTTGTTTGTGACCCGGCCGACACTCTTCCTGCAATGCTGGGAAAACTGGGAGCTCCTTCCCCAGCTATTTACATGTTAAATGTGTCGTCGAGCGTGTGCTTTATTACACACAGTGGCAAAGCTAAAAATAACGCAGCAGCTCAAGCTGTGGGCAGAGTAGAGCAAGTGCCATGTCTCAGGAGGACAGTGGACACTCGCCATCAAGTAAAGAGGGGCTTTAGGGGACAAGGACATGGGGTTTGTCTAAGAGACAGCCCAGAGACTGCGTGTTTAGGGAAGGTGCCTTAATCCTCAGCTGCTGATGGGACCAATGGGGTGTCCAGTTCTGGGCTCCCCAGTTCTAGAAGGACAGGGAGCTGCTGGAGAGGGGACAGCAGAGGGCTACCAAGATGATGAGGGGCCTGGAGCATCTCTCTGAGGAGGAGAGGCTGAGGGACTTGGGTCTGTTTAGTCTGGAGAAGACTGAGGGGGGATCTGATCAACGCCTAGAAATACTTCAAGGGTGGGGGTCAGGAGGATGGGGCCAGTCTTTTTCCAGTGGTGCCCAGTTTCTCAAGAGGAAATGGGCACAAAATTGTAAATAGGAAGTTCCATCTAAACATGAGGAGGAACTTCTTTCCTGTGAGGGTGGCAGAGCCCTGGCACCACCAGGGAGGTGGCGGGGTCTCCATCTCTGGACATATTCCAAACCCGCCTGGACACGTTCCTGTGGGACCTGCTCTGGGTGGATCTGCTTTGGCAGGGGGTTGGACTAGATGATCTCCAGAGGTCCCTTCCAACCCCATCCCATTCTGTGATTCTGTAATGGGACAGCAGACAGCCCAGGCATGGCTTTCTGGGCACCCCTTTGCTCCAGCCAGGAAGGTGACCATATCCAAGGACATCCTGAGAAGCTGTGTCCCAACCCGGCTGCTTGTAAAGGGATCCCTGGAGGAAAGGGTGTTGCTTTCCCTTGAACCCCGCAATCACACAGCACCTTAAACACCTCTGGGTCACCTGCCTTGATCTCCAGCAGCTGAAACACACCCTCGGGGCAACTCCTCACACAGCAGCGACCAGAGTGACATCCAAGTGTTGGTCACGCTTGATGGCTTGTCCCTACAACCGCATTGCTCGCTCTGTTGTCTGGCATTTCCCCCAAACTACTTGTGCATTTTGGAAGAACCCCATCACCAAGGTCCCACAGGTGCTGGTGAGATGGGGAGAACCTCTTCGCCCCACCAGCCAACCCAGCCCATGCTGTGAGGGGACACTGCTGATACCCATTTGGCTTCTGGCCCCCGGGTCCTTTTCTGCAAACCCACTCTGTAACAAGAGGGGTGTTAGTGGGAAGGGGTTGCTCGAGATGCTCCTGGAGGCCACCAGCCCTTGGTGTTACTTTAGTCCCATCTTTGCTCCTGGGAAGGGCTGCAGAGGGAAGGGCCATCCCACGATTTGAGTGGTGCTCATGGTGACCAGATGCCCCCAGTCTGGACAGGACTGGAGCAGACCCAGCACAGGAGCTGGGTCTGGAGCTCTGATGGTGCTGGCAGCCGAGATCCCTTTTTGCTGGATGGATCCCTCTGACTCCTGCAGCCGCAGCCGGGACAAATCCACCTGAATCACACATCCCGGCTCGTTTTCCAGCTGCCATCCCGGAGCGATTGTGCAAGGCAGAAACTGCCCACTCACTGCTGAGACGTTCCCGGTCCTGGGGCACGTGCTGCCGGAGCGTGTCCCGGCAGAGCCCCGGTCCCGGGGTGTGCAGTGACTCAGGCGGGGATGGGAGCTTGGCAGAGGAGGCTCCGCACCGCGCTGCTGCCCGAGGGGCTCGGCTGGGGGCTGCTGAGGCTTCTCCAGAAGCTCTGTGGCCAGAGCAGGAGGACAGCAACGCTCAGAGACTCACTCGATATCTGGCTGGCCCAGCCAGCGGATATTTTCTGGCTGCACAAGAGCCAGACAAACATTTCTTTCTTATTTTCAGCCCTTCAGCCAGATCCATCCCTCCCCCAAGCACAGGTTTTTTGGACAAAAAAAGACTCCTTTACATCTCCGCCAAGAAGAGCCTCGGCCGGGAAAGCGCGGGGCCGTTTCCTGAGCAGCTCCATTGTCCAAGGTGTGGGGAAACATCCGAGACATGACGGAGCCCCCCCGGCAGATCTCAGCCCCATTTAGGGACTGTTTAGGACAGGAGTTACGGCTCCTCCCAGAGCCTCAGCCCCTGACCTGACTCGAAAGCTCACGGCACTCTGCAAACAGGGACCGAACACCAACCCTGACCCTAAAAGGCCCCGATTGAAGGACAAACTAACCTGCAGCAAAAGAGCTACTGATGGCCTGGGCTCCCCAAATATTTATTTACATGCTCCTGGCCCCTGAAACCACACGTAACCCTGGGTGCAAGCTGTCTGTGAGATGATCAGGCAAAAATCTCCCACCGCTGCCCAGCCCAGGGTAAGACAAGTGATTGTCTTAGACAAGAGAAGTGGTGAAGGCATCACGGCTCAGACAGGTCCTTCAGGGGGATGCTCTGGGAGCTCTGGTCCCCTCTGTGTTCCAAGGAGAGACCTCGACACAAGCCAGTGAGGCCACCCCCCTTCCCAGCCACGGCGACCCCAGAATAACTTGGCGCTTGCATTAAACAAGAGGAGATCACAGCAAATCCTCCTGCCAGATTTGGGAGCTCTTCTTCTGCCACTGGCCCTGCAAAACTCCTCACCATTCCTCCCAGGGGGCTCATCCCTCTCTGAAACACCAGCTCCAGCCCGTTGGCAGCCTCAGGAGGGACACAGCTCCCGTCTTGCAAAGAGATCACGGTTCACATTTAGTGATGGCAAAGAGGGCACCTTAGTCATGTGCAGGATCCTGGTCAGCCCAGAGCCAAACCCTGGTGCCCACAAGCCACTACTTGTCACAGCATCTGCCTAAAGACAGCCCTATTCTTTATCATCTCCCCTGGCCTCTCTCCTCTAGAACAACCACAGGGTCCTGAAGGGCAAAACACCCAAATTCACATTGTGTTTCGCATGACATCTGACTGGCCCCTCTGCCCACGGGGGAATTGGGGGTAAGGTATGAGAAAAATGCTTCCCTTCACACACACCCACCCCTCCCAGGGTGAGAGGCTGGAGGAGCCAGAGCAAGGTGGGCTCGCACGACCAGAGCACAGCCAGATGCACGGGGCAGCAACTGGTGGGGAAGGCTAAAGACCCAGGAGAAACCTCAACCCATCCAAGAGAAGGATAAACCACCCTCACCACCAGCCGAGCCCCCCGGAGCTGGAGGAAGCCCTCCAGAACGAGAACATCCCTCAGCCTTTCCCCTCCAAAGCTCTGCTGGATCCAAACTGGCGAGGAACCAGCTTCCCCAGTACAGCCCAGCTCCTGGTTGATGGCATCGCCCTCAGCACCCTCCGCTTTCATCCCGGCGCTGGCCCCTTACCATGGGGGGCACCAGCCCCTCTGCCAGAGCAGGGCTCCATTACTCACTGCCAGACGCGCAGCCCAGGGCTAGTCCTGCCCCGATGAGGAGGATCCAGCTCTTCATCATCCCCGCAGACGTGGGGCTGGGCGTTCCGGAGCCTCCCGGAGAGCAGGTTGGCAATGACGTTGTTCCCTGGCGCTCCCTGCTATATATGGGTTCCTCTGGGGAAAGCGGGGGGGTGCGGGGGGGGAAGGAGGAGCAATGATGCCACCGAGGACTTCGCGGGCAAGCTGCACCCAAACTTTGCCAAAACTCATTATGTGCACGACTTAATTATAGGCTTCCTGGAGTGGGAGCAGGGCTGGTAAATCCAGTATCCCAGTATTGCTCCACTCCGTGGGTGCCTGACCCCCAGGGGTGGCTGAGGAGCACAGGGAGGTCTTTGCCCACCCAGAGCCCAGCAGGACCATTAGAGAGGCGACCTGGTGGCCAGTGCCACAGCCTGGTCCCACGGTGGGCCACACACTCCCATACAACCGGTGCTAACTGGGGACAACTTTCTGCTCCCAGTTAATTAAGGATAACAACCTCTCCTTCCTCAGCCACTGTCTCTGGAGGCTCTGCTCCCCTTACGGCACAGACCAGCCTGGGCTGAAGCCTCCAGGGCTCCAGCAACACGAGGAAACCCTGTGACATAACCACAAGCCGGGCTCCGGCGTCGAGGCTGCTCATGGAGCAGGTTTTGTGGGCCACCCCAGTGTGGTCTCGCTCCTGGGGCAAGCCCAGGGGTGGTCCCTCCCTACCCTGCAGGGGGCTGCCCCTTTCAGGGACCCTCCTCAGCCCCGGGTAACACCAAGGGGGAGCTCAGCCCATGCATGATGTGGTCACCAACCTCTTCCCAGCCCACAGCAGGGCCAGCCCTGCCTCAATTCAGTGTATCCCAGTGGAAGATGTTCCTAGATGGTGGGTGTTTTGGTGTATCCAGCTGGAGACAAATTTCCATGCTACCACAGCCTGGGGGGGGACCCAGATCCCGCTTGTTCCTGGTCCTGGAGCGTGTTGTACGTGCTGACCAGTACACCCAGACGCATGGGAATGACTGGACTGGAATAGGTCAGCACCCGT
The DNA here is from genome assembly GCA_027564165.1 of Gallinago nigripennis. Taxonomy (NCBI): domain Eukaryota; kingdom Metazoa; phylum Chordata; class Aves; order Charadriiformes; family Scolopacidae; genus Gallinago; species Gallinago nigripennis. The sequence goes on from JAOQGL010000017.1 coordinate 2,121,952, forward strand.
CCTGCCTCCAAGGGCATCTTCGCGCTGCCCCTGATCCGTGGCTCAACCTCCCTGTCCTCAAAGGGGCACCACAACCGTCCCTGAGCCCATCTCCATCCTCATCCCTCCGCTGCCCAGTTCAGCTCCACACCACGTCAGCAAAATAACCCAGACCTGACCCACCATCCTCCTGGAGCCTGGGTTAAAAACTGCTGTTTTCCCCGTTTTCGTTTGGAGAGCAGAGCCCCGGGATGAGCAGAAAGGAACCTCCTAAACTCGTTTTGCTGACGGAAGATGTTGGGCAAGTTCAGCTCTTCCTCACATCAGCCCATCTCCTCCTAGTCACGGTCCCTCAAGGGCCAACCTCAGCTCATCCACCCGGGAGCAGGGTATTGTCCACAGGCATCGCTCTTCCTTGGCTTTCCGGGGAAATAAGGAAGAGACCAACAGCAGACACTGGTGCTGCACCCGAGGGTCCATCACAGGCACCGCCTGGTTTCTGGCTTCTCCTCACAGGGTGAGGTGGTTTCTCAGGAAGCCTCATCACAAGCCTTGCCCAAAGCCCAAATGATTTCCACCAGCCGCTTCTCCACCTCCTCTCCCGTGCACTGCCACAGACCCAGGGATGGCCCAATACTGGCTGGTCCCCCATGTCCCATGTCCCTCTGGTTTGGCCGGGTGCTTGCCTGATGTGATGTTGGGAAGACTCCCTACCTGGAGGCTCCTGGAGCTTCTGTAAACAGCCCCAGGCGCTCCTGGGCAGCTTGCCATGGTGGCTACCAGATGGTCACGCTCCCGATGCTTTCATCACCAGGATCAGCAGGTCTAGGGCAGGGCGTCCCCACCAAGGAGGGGTTCACTCCTCGTCCATCTCCACCTCAGCAGGTGAGGACTCACCTCCGAATTCCCCCTGGGCCAAGGGGGGGCAGTTTCTAACACCCATCAGCAGAGCAGGCAGCTGCCTGCACCTCCTCCTGCCAACACAGCCGCATTGCGACAGCCTTAGTCCCCCCCGGCTGCGTTAGCTGGCACGGGGGAGCCGCGTTTGGTGTAATAAGGGCCAGGTTTGGCTTCTTTCTCACCCCTCAGTCATTTCCTACCCTCCACCCCCAGCTGGTGACCCCGCTGACCTGTCCTCCCTGAGAGCAGCCGTTGTGTCACCCCATGCTGGGGCTGCTCTTGGAGTCCATCAACCGGTTCATGCCCAAGCCAACCTTGGCCCAACTCCAGGCAGCACCTCGGGCCCTGCTGGGGGTGAAGAGCTCCCATCGGTGGGGCTGGACATTGGATGGTTGGCTGCAGCCATCACACAACCATCTTGCTCCTCTGAGATGCCCTGGAAGAGCAGGAGCTGCAGCATCTGGAGTTGGAACAAGTCCCTCAGAGCTCGGTGAGGGAGCTGGAAGCCCGCCATGGAGGATGGTGGAGGTGGAGCCCATCTCTTCTTGCAGAAGGTTGCTTTCCCAGCCTCACCGGGGAGGATGAAGCCTTTTGCCTTGGGCTTAACTGGGAGCGTCAGCTCCATCAGCAAAGATGCAGAAACAGCGTGTTTGTCCTTGTTCCTCAGCCACACCTTCCAGAAGCTGGTGGCTGGGTGTGAGGACTCTCCACCGGCTCTCCTCGCACACCCCCACGGTCCCACACACCTTGTTCCCACCTCAACCTTCCAGCGGTGCTGGACCTGCAGCCACCAGAGCCCGCCATGTCCCTAGGGACAACCTGCCTCTCCTGGCCCGGTCTTGTGGTTTGCAGGTCCTGGGCCAGGAGCAGGTCGGTGTGTGCTGGGCCACGGTCCAGAGTCAACCACTGGTGACAGACAGACAGCGTCGCTGGCTGTCACCAAACCCTGTCACCCTGTTCCGGGTACTCGCCCACGAGGGCTGAGTCAAGCACCCCGGGGATGGCTCCATGTTGCTCTTGTGTTAGAGCCGAGGAGAGGAGATGGGAATTGCCCACACTGAGCCCCTGGTAGCCACCCTGGAGTTGTGGTGGCCATGCTTGCTCCTGTGCCCAACAATGCTGGTATCTCTCATCCCTTGCACTACACCCTCATCCAGACCTTGGTTTTACCCATGATCTTGCTTGAGGAGGCAAACATCCACCCTTTTCTTTTTCCACAGTCCAGCGTTTTCCACCAGCAAGGCTGCCCAATGCCCAGCTTCATCCCAAACCCCTCCTGCCATCCTCCTCTTCACATCCCTTCTGGGGTTGCTGTGATGGAATCACAGAACAGTTTGAATGGGATGGGACCTTAAGGCCCCTCCAGTGCCACCCCCTGCCCTGGGCAGGGACACCTCCCACCACACCAGGTTGCCCCAAGCCCCCTCCAACCTGCCCTCGGACCCCTCCAGGGATGGAGCAGCCACAGCTTCTCGGGGCAACCTGGGCCAGGCTCTCACCACCCTCACACCAAACAAGTTCTTCCCCACATCTCACCTCCATCTCCCCTCTTTCAGTCTCAAACCCTTCCCCCTCATCCCATCGCTCCCCTCCCTCATCCAGAGTCCCCCCCAGCTTTCCTGGAGCCCCTTGAGGGACTGGAAGGGGCTCAAAGTATCTCTGGAGCTTTCTCTTCTCCAGGCTGAACCCCCCCAACTCTCTAACCCCCCCTCCCAGCAGAGGGGCTCCAACCCTCCCAGCATCTCCATGACCTCCTCTCAGCTCCAACAGCTCCATGTTTTTCTTGTGCTCGGGGCTCCAGAACTGGACACGGGGCTCCGGGTGGGTCTCCAACACATCTTGTGTTATAAAATCAGAGTGGTACCCACCACCCAGTGGAGATTTGTGGGGTGGGGTGGGGTGGGTTTTCCCCATTGCAGAAACTTTTCTGGGCACTCACCCTGGACTGGTACCAGGACTCAGCCTCAGCCCGGCTGCGGTTGGCGATGTCCTCGTACTGAGCCTTCACCTCAGCGATGATGCTGTCCATGTCCAGGCTGCGGTTGTTGTCCATGGTCAGGATGACAGAGGTGTCGGAGATCTGGGTCTGCATCTGAGACAGCTCCTGCAAAAGCCATGGGTGTTTGGGTGAGTCAAAGGCTTGGGACACGAGTGTTGCTTGGAGGGAGGACCTGGGTCCACCAGGGTTACACCTGGGTGGACAAAGAGTTTTTTCCTAGCCAGTTCCAGGCAGGGTTGATACAGCACGGTGAAATGGGAAAAGGAATGAAATATTTAGTGCAACAGAACGGAAAAACATCAGTCCTGAGCCTCTAAACTGGGAAAGAAAGGGAAGGACAGGGGAAACTGGGAGAAGGACGTAAATGCTGGTGCTTACAGCTTCATAGAGGGCTCTGAGGAAATCTATCTCCTCTGTAAGGGAGTCCAGCCTGGTCTGCAGCTCTGTCTTGTTCATGTAGGCAGCGTCCACCTCCTGGAAGAGGAAACAGGTCACAAAAATGAAGTGGTTTTGAAGAAGCAGAGAAAAAGCTGAAAAATGTCTTTCCTGGGAGTCGCAGTGTGCGTGGACCCACCTTCTTCAGGATCACAAATTCGTTCTCCACAGCCGTGTGCTTGTTGATCTCCTCTTCGTACCTGCAGGATGGAGATGGAGGGTTGCTTTAGGTTTGTATAAAAGTTATTTCATCTTTTTGGGACCAAACTCTTTTTGTGTGTGTGTGTGTATGTACAGTTTTGTACCTTCCTCTTTCAGCCCTATAACTTTCTGCCCATGACTTTCAGTCACCATGAACTGTAGCTGAGCGTGGCTCATATTAAAATCAACCTGGGCCTTACTCAGAAGTTTATATCAGCAAAAAGCCCTTCTTTCCTTGTCTGATCACAGAAACATGACAGAGCAATCCGGGCAGACCACAAAAGGAGAGACCTACCTGTTCTTGAAGTCCTCAGCGAGGCTTTGCACCTTGTTCAGCTCCCCCCCAAGGTTCTCCTTGTCGGTCAGCAAACTGTTCAGCTGCCTCCGGAGGTTGCTGATGTAGGTCTCAAAGAGGGGCTCGATGTCATTTCTGACCATTTTGTTCCCCTGTTCTTGCAGAAGGGCCCACTTGGTCTCCAGGACCTTGTTTTGTTGTTCAAGGAATCGGACCTGGGTGGGGAAAGGAGATATTTCAGAAGCAGTGATTTTTAGGATGGTTTTCCAAGAGAGGCAAGGTGGGACCCCACAAGGATTCACTTGCTGGAAGGTGGGAGCTCTCAGCCCTTGGGGGACAGTGGACAGTTTATACAGGTAAGCAAGTATTGCCCATCTAATATCAATTAACATTCCTTGTCTCTCTGCAAACTCTGCTTCTTTTCATCCTGTATCACCATTTTCCCCACTTTTGACTGGTCTCTTCTTAGCGTTAATGCGAGGGGCGAATGGTCTCAGACCCAGAACCCCAGAATATACTGATAGAAATGGCAGGATAAGAGCAGTGAAATTGCTGATAAAGTTATAAGTTGCCCTTGCTTGCGCTTCCCCCCTGAAGAATCAACCCAGCATAACTGAGATTTCTTATGTCTCACCTTGTCAATGAAGGAAGCAAATTTGTTGTTGAGGGTTTGAATCTGATCCTTCTCATCTTTCCGGATGCTCTGGATGCTGTGGTCAATCTCCAGATTGAGAGGTTTCAGAAGGCTCTGGTTGACTGAGACTTCATGGATGCGCCCAGCAGGGAAGCCAGGGCCACCCATGCCACCACCAAACCCGAAGGCACCACCAGTCGCACCAGCAAACCCACAGGAGATCCCAGTGCCAGCACCAAAAGCTGTAGGTCCGTAGAACCCACCACCCCTTCCAGCCGTGGAGATTCTATTGCATCCACCAAGACTGTAGAGGCTCCTGCTTCCAAAACCTCCACCAAATCTTCCATTCCCAGCAGTGGCACCTCCTTGGGAGGCAGAACGTGAGCAGAAGCTGGTGCTGCTGGCATTTGGGATGAAGGCAGAGGCGGCGCTGAAGCCAGTTCTGCACTGGATCCTGGCAGCACACTGGCGAGACATGGCAGCTGACGTGAGCGGGGTGAGGGTGATAGGAAGACTAAAGCTGCGAGGAAGAGGGGAGGAAGATCAGGGAGGTGAAGCTGTGCTCCCCTGGGCTGGGACCGGCCCTTTTATACCCTGAGAAGCTGGGGATGGGTCTGGTGTGGTGCTCATCTCACTGATTAACAGGGCTCGGCACACCCAGCAGCAGATGGACGGTGAGTTCACCATGAGCACCAGCACCTCTGAAGCACCCACAAACTGCAGGAGTTGCGTTTTTTTATTTATTTTTTTTTTTTATGACCGTCATGATCCATGATCTGTTGAAATATCTGAGAAAACACTAAATGCTGCCTGCTCAACTCCTGCTCGTCCCTCCTTTCACCTCTGCGGGAGATGGTTCCTCGTGTTGGGCAAGCGCTCGCTCATCCCTATTTCATGGATGAATCAATGCCTCTGTTGCGTAAAGGCGCGTTATTTCACGCCGTGGTGGTCCCAGGGCTGAGAAATCCCTTGTTGCAGGTCCGTGTTTTCCTGCTGCTGTGGTTTTGAGCAAAGCCCAGCGGGGCAGCAGCACCTCAGGCCCCAACTTGTTGGAAAGTCTGGACTCTCGTTCTCATGCCCAAGCAAAGAGCCGTTTAAACCCAAAGTGATAGAAAAGGGGAGAAAGAGGTGATGGAGGGAAAGCCAGGGGAGTGGTAGGACATTAATGGACATCTTAGACCATCAACTATCAAAAAACAGTTGGGGACGTGTAAGGGTGTGTAAGGGAGTTTTATGAATGGTATTTTTCTGACCTTTTCTTTCCCTGAAATGTGTCTACGGTTCATCCTGATTCAGTCTGACAGAACCCATCAGATGCCGGAATCTGAGCTGGGAGGGAGTTCCCGTTGGCGGTGACGGCACAAAACCTGAGTTGGCGATTTCTCAGGGCTTCACAGGGCTGCACAGGTATTTCTTTTGGGGCTGTCTCCTGACTCACGGGGTGACCTTGTCTCCACAGGGTTCCCAGGCTGCCCTCCCCACCGATATCTCTTACTCACAAGGAAATGCGGCCCTTGGGATCTGTGCTTTCGACACTGTTCACAGACAACTCCCTTTCCCCTCATTCCTTACCACCCAGGAGAAGTCAAATAGTGCATTTCTCTGGTGAAAGATGAGTGTTGGCTCCATTCACCCCATGTGTGGATGTGTGCTGTGTGGTGGCACCGTACACACGGGTGATGGCCTAGAGAAGGCAAGAACCTTGGGAGTCACTCCCAGTGTCTTCTCTGGATGCCCAGGGTTGGAGATGCTTCTCTTGGACCCTTTGGGTTGTCTCTCTTGTGGATGCCCATTCCCAAGGTGAATATCTGCTCCTCGGAGGAGAGAGCAGCCCCCCACGGAGCATGGCTGGGGAGTCATGGCTTTCCCCAGCCATTAGAAAAGCACCAGGGCACGGAGCAGATGTTCATGGATCCATCTTTCAAGCACACGCTTGTGTTGGTTTCACAGATGGAGGCCGGGCAGTCAAGTGAGTTTGACCAGAAGGTCCCCAGAGGGTAATTTCCAGGTGCCTGTCATCTCTTTTTGCCTTTCAGCCACGCTTTTTATTTTATTTTCTTTTCTATTTTCCTCTCTGTTCTTCTAATGTTTCCATTACACACCCTGGAACAAAGCTAAAATAACTGTTCTGGGAGTGTTTCGGCTACTGTGTGTTACAACAGGCAGCAGTTTTGAAGAGAAAGGAGCTTCTGTGACTCAGCCACCAGCTGTCTGTCCTAAAGAACGCTGTAAAAACATTATGGGCAGCAATTAGCCATCAGTTCCCTCCACGCATCACGAAGTCGAGCCCCCGAGTGCAAGCACCTTTCATTTCATTAGGACTAAGGTTTTAATCTGGGCTGTGCCAGAATTAATGAGGGCTTTCCTCTCCCACTGGAGCACAAGCCCCAGGTCATCCCTCATCTGTGTGACTCGCCCAGCAGGACGGGATGCAGAAGGTGATGTTGGTGGTGACCAGAGCCTTTCTCTGGTGCGAGGACAGTTGTACACCAGTCATGTTCCTGGGAGTGAGAACTTCTGCCAGGGTTCTTTTTCTGTATCTTGCCTAAAAAAGGATGCCCCAGGAGAAGAAATACTCTGGTCCCAGCCTTTCCCATGCTAAATGAAGGGCTGCGTTATCTCAGTGTGGTGACCTAAGTGTTGATGCAATGGATGGCGTCCTTATGATGTGCCTGTTGGCACGGCGTGTCCTCTCTAGTTGGAGATGTGTTTGGCCAGTGATGAGGAAGACCGTTACTTAATCCTGCCCGAGCTGCCATTCAGGGTGAGGATGTTGCTCCTTCCCAGGAATCTGCTGCAAGTACTCAGCAGGGAGAGGTGATGGAGAAGCTGCAGCAGACCCATAGCCAAGCCTGCATGTCCTTGGGAAGGAGGTTTCCTGAGGGATACGGAGAGGAACATGCAGAGTTCAGAGCACCCTAGAAAATTATAGGGAACCACTGATCTCAAAGGACAATCTGAATTGTCTATCTCCCAGGGACCAGCAGTTCCTCTCTTTTTGCCCATCTCTTTGAGTATTTTCCTCTACTTTGAATTTACTGAAGTGTGGTGCGAGGGTGGGGACTTCTTCTAATCCCATCTCTTTGTACAACTCATCTCGCAGCAATGAGATCTGTCGTTCTGTACCTTTCAGATGGTGCCCTGCTTTTACTCCTCAATTAATTTCTCCCGATTAGTCAGAACCACATCTGAAATTGCTACGCCTCCTCTGGCTTTTCCTTCACCTTCTCAACGCAAGATCTTGTCTCCACCGTATTCTAGGAATGTGAAGAAACACTGGATCTTGAAGACTTTCACTTTCCAATGGGCATCCCATCCTTGGATCGTTTTTATAGCTGTTGGATGAGCAACATCTCATTCCACAGAGTGTGTGGATGCCTATGGACCAGATCCTCCACCTGCTTGTAGGCAGAGAGGGAACATCAGCATGAGGACCCAAGACAGACACCTAAACCAGCCTGGCCAGTGCTCTGAGCAAAAAGAGAGTGTTTTCAACCTGCTCAGGCATATTTTGCTCTGCTGGCACCTGTGTTCAGGTGAGAGAGCTCCCAGTAAACGGGGTTCGGAGATGGACTGATAGACTGGAACAAGTTGGGTGGTTGCTCCGACTCCCCTGGTAATTAGTTCCCCATTGTTAGGAGTTTGTGTGGGTACATCACACCTTTGGCACTGCCCTTTCTACCCCCTGGGAGCCGGGCTCTTGGGTGTTGCATTGGCTGGATAATTGGCTGGATAATAAATGAGTCTCAGACCTTTTCCCCCATGCCCCGCTCCTGCCTTGGCGTGCCCCGTGTTTAGCTTCCAGGGGTTTTTGCTTGGACGAGGGGGGAGAACAGGGAAAATCAAGGACACACCTGCCTCCAGCGCTACGCTGAGCCCGTGTGTTTTGGAGAGATTGGAGAAATGCAAATGAGGAGCAAAAATCCGCACCTTCAACTGGGCAGGGCCCTAGGAAAAGTGCTTGTTATCTGCATTTGCATTTGCTGCTCCATGCCTTTTAATTAAAAGCTCCACACAATAGAATAAATTACATGTGCATTTTTATTAGACAAACACCAGAAAGTGAAGAGAGACAAACAGTCATGGGACACATTTTATATACAAAATCCGGCCAAAGGAAAAAAAAAAAATAATAAATGCTGAGCTGTAACAAGCCAAGTTGCAAATTTAAACCAGGTGGAGACTGGCGTTTCGTGGCAGAGCCCGACACGAGGCGATGCTGGACAACACAGCTGGGAGAGACCTCCTTGAGTGAGGCTACTGGGCGAGAAGACATAGGCTTTAGGTGGCCCTCATTCTGCTGACCCCAACTAGGCTTTACTAAAAGACCAGTGCGAAGGTGTTTTTCTGGCGAGTGGAGGTGTCTGGAAGGAAAGGAAGACTTTTAGCTTCTGTAACTTCTTCTGGTGGAGGAGGTGGAGACGAACTTCACGCTGGAGCTGCTGCCGCCTCCGAGGGTGGTGCTGCTCATCCCAGGACCACTTCCACAGCTGAAGCTGTTCCCCAGGTTGCAGATTCCCCCTCCCATGCTGAGGTTGCTTCCTGCTCCGTATCCTGTTCCCACAGTCGTTCTGGTCACGGCTGCAAGAGGGAGAAGGAAAAGGTTTCAGTTTCTCTGGGGATTGGCTTCTCAGTGCAGAGACACACTCGAGCTTAGATCAGGTCATTGCATGAATTTGAGAGACTTACAGATATTCACTGGGACGCCATCTCCAGCCAGCCTGTTAGGGGACAGAACACAACAGGGTAAGGAGATAAGAAATCTGTTGATAACGGGGGAAAAAAATAGGGTACATTTCCTAGACACTTATTGGGGAGAAAAATAAAAACTTTAGTGTAGCTCAGGGATGCTTCCCACAATTTTATTTCCATTGGGAAGGACAACCTTCCCTCCCCCTGGGACCTAATGCCCTGTTTAGTGTTTCCGAAATGCTGAGCATCTCCAGCCTCTGTTGCTTTGCTCCTCCAAAATCAGGATGAGGTTGTGTCTCCCACCCACCTGCACTCCTCGCCCTCCAGCAGCTTCCTGTAGGTCGCGATCTCGATGTCCAGGGCCAGCTTGACGTTCATCAGCTCCTGGTACTCACGGAGCTGCCGGGCCAGGTCAGCCTTGGCTTGTTGTAGAGCATCCTCCAGCTCGGCCAGTTTGGCTTTGGCATCTTTGAGGGCCAGCTCCCCGCGCTCCTCAGCATCTGCGATGGCCGCTTTCAGGTTTGTGCACTGCAGAAGAGAAACCCCCAAGTCAGATTCCCCAGAAAGGACCCGGACTTTTTCTTTTTCTACCCTGAAACCACAAGGTCTTACTCCAGCTCCATCGGCTTCTCCATAGACGACAGAACGGCCACAGTTTTGGTGACAGTTCTGGTCAAACTGAGCAGAACTTGCTTAGGTTGCCTCTGATGTTTCCCTTCCTCTCCTTTGCAAGTCAGGGAGGGAAACTGGTTAAGAATGTGGGTTTTGCCACTTTTTACCTGTTTCTTCACGCTGTCGATCTCAGAGCGCAGGCGCTGGACGTGGCGGTTGAGCTCGGAGATCTCCTGCTTGGTGTTGCGGAGGTCGTCCCCGTGCCGGCCGGCTGTAGCCTGCAGCTCCTCGTACTGTCACAGGGAGAGGAACAACCAGTCAAGGTAAAATCCATCATTTTTTGGAGCAACAAGGGTGTTCAAAACCTGAGTCCCTCCTCGAGCCCAGACTCGCTGCTTTGCAAGAGGAAAGGCTTTCTTGGAGAAGTCAGACTTTATCTGTTCAAGACAAGATGTGAAGATAACAAGGAAAGCCCCGGGTTCTTCACCTTGGTTTGGTACCAGGACTCAGCCTCAGCCCGGCTGCGGTTGGCGATGTCCTCGTACTGAGCCTTCACCTCGGCGATGATCCCGTCCAGGTCCAGGTTGCGGTTGTTGTCCATGGTGAGGACCACGGAGGTGTCGGAGATCTGGGTCTGCATCTGAGAGAGCTCCTGTAAAAACACACGGGGGGGAATTGGATGAGCTCATCCACCCGGGAGATGCCTTTCCATCCCAGCAGAGGAGCGAACAGACCTGGGAGAGGCTGCAGATGCTTATCTGAGCAGCCAAGACGGTTGGTGTAACGCTAAAGAGGGGAAGAATTTAGCATCTCCCAGGGGAAGAAATTATTTCTGATGAAGGGAAGGAGGGAGGGAAGCCCTTAACCGAGGGGTGAAGTCTCTTGGGGGGTGGGGGTTGCACTCACCGCTTCGTAGAGGGCTCTCAGGAAATTAATTTCTTCGGTCAACGCATCTACCTTGGCTTGTAGTTCCACCTTGTTCATGTAGGAAGCATCTACGTCCTGGAGGATGAGAGATTTAAGTAATGTGTTTGAAACTTTTATTAGCAAGTCAGGAACAGGCGTTTTTCTGTAATAACAGTCCGGGGAAGAAACGGTAAAAAAAAAAAAAGCACTTTTGGAATATGAATGGGCGGATTTGTGAATGAACAGGGGATTAGAGCCCTAGAGATAGTTGTCAGGTGGAAGTGTGAAGTTTGCTCTCACCTTCTTGAGCGTCACAAATTCATTCTCTGCCACCGTGCGCCTGTTGATTTCATCCTCGTACCTAAAGGAGGGAGGCAGAAGGAGCATTTGTTTGGGCAAGTAACAGACGGAGGTGATTTTAGTTTGCTGGAATGAACTTCCTCAAGAGCACTTTGCATACAATGTTCTTTTCTCCTCCAGAGCATCTGAATAAGAGACCACGAGCGTGTTCCTGGGCTAAACCAGTTAAAACAAGAACATCAAAAAAAATGTTAAATACTCTATTCTTCCCCCCCCTATTTCTGGCCATTAGTCATACTCCTCCTGCCTCTCTTAAGCAAATGAAGCGTGTTGTCCTCAAACTTGCAGACCTACCATGTAATTTTAGCTTTTTTTCTCTCTCAGCAGGCAATTTAGTTAATAAGACTTTGATCGTATTCCAAATTACTCCCTAAACGTTTGTGCGTTTGGATCTGTTACTCCGTTACAGCTTATCTCCAGAAAATGTCCCAACCTTCACTGCGGGGAATTCCTGTCTCCCGGACTCTCCTGGGTCCCCCCAGTTGGCTTGAGGATGGTGAATGGAGAAAATAACCTTCTCCAGGTAAGCCCAAACCCCCTCGCTCTGCTTCTTACTACTTACTTCTTCTTGAAATCCTCCACCATGTACTGGGTGTTGACGAGCTCTCCCTCCAGCCTGCCCTTGTCGCTCAGCAAACTGTTGAGCTGCATCCTCAGGTTGTTGATGTAGGTCTCGAAAAGCGGCTCCAGGTTGTTCCTAACTGTTTTCATCCCCTGCTCCTGGAGCAGGCTCCACTTGGTTTCCAGCACTTTGTTTTGTTGCTCGAGGAACCGGACCTGCAAGTAGAAATGTCCTGGAGATGTTTGGAGAGAACAGAGGCTCCTGGAGAACTTTCCTTGCAAATCTCAGTCCCAGCTGAGGTGGTGAAAGGCTCTTTCCAGCTGGGTTTCGGAGCCAGATTCTCATCTGGTAGAAGGAGGAATTTGCTGTTTGACTGCAGGGACCCTGCTTATTATTTCAAACAGATTCTGGAATGGTTACTGGTTTTCTTGCAACCTGCATCGCTTTGCTAAATTGAGGCAAGGTACATGCATTTTGGGTGAAAAGTGGTTGCAAAAATCAGATAAGAGCAAAACAGGGTTTGCACCGTTACTAAGAAAACAACCGTAAAGTGCCATTTCTCCTTCCCTTTAGTGTAGCTCCCCCACCCCACAAAAGATCTCCAAAATAGCGTGGCACTTTCCTTGAAACCAAATTGGAGCTGCTCGACCAGAACAGAGATTGAGCAGATGCTCCTGTACCTTCAGTGCAGTTAACGAGACAATGAAGTGAGCAGTTTTGGGTCAGATTTTGCTATTTTGAGCCAACAGTCCAAACACGCTGGAACTGTTACAGGTATAAATTTCAATGCCTTCGCAGAAATTCATGCAAGGAATTCTTCTCCCCAACTAACTTCTCCCTAGTGCCAATTCGCATGGTTCCTTTCTTGGTCTTTTAGATGGGTCACTTGTATCTTCCCTTCACCCTCTAAAAAACTGTTATTGAGGCTCCTATAATGCTCAGTGGAGAGAGCCAAACATCTCAATAAGGATGGGATTGTCTTCTAGAGCTTTCCCTCTCTCCACTGCGTGCAAGATGTCAAGCAGCAATTGAAGAAGACCTTGAATACTGGATGATTAATTCATAGCAACCACTATGTAGCAGGTACCATTCCCTGGAGTTTCCAGGGACTGGGCATCTTCCAGTCTCATTCCTCACTTCTATTCCTTCTTGATCAACTTATGTGCTCATAAAGCACCTAAGAAAAGAGTCCCCATCAAAAAAAAATCAGGACAAGATATTTAGGGAAGGTCGTGTCTCACCTTGTCAATGAAGGAGGCAAATTTGTTGTTGAGGGTTTTGATTTGTTCCTTCTCCTCCTTCCGGATCCTTTGGATGCTGGGGTCAATCTCCAGGTTAAGAGGCTTCAGAAGGCTCTGATTGACTGAGACTTCGTGGATGCCCCCAGCAGGGAATCCAGGGCCACCCATGCCACCACCAAACGCCCCATATCCGTAGCCAAAGCCACCACCGTACACGCTACCGGCGCCACCACCGAAACCCGTGGATCCATAGAAGCTACCACCCCTTCCAGCCACAGAGATCCTCTTGCATCCACCAACGTTGTAGAGGCTTTTGCTTCCAAAGCCACCACCGACCCTGGCGAAGCCGCTGCCGGCGTTGCAGCTTCCCACCCGGGTGACGGAGCGCGAGCTGAAGCTGGTGCGGCACGTGTTCGGGACCACGGCCGAAGCGGCGCTGAAGCCACTTCTCCCCCTCTGGATCCTCACGGTGGACTGACGAGACATCGCTGGCTTTTGGGTTGGGATGGATGCTACAGCGAGAAGAAAGGAGCAAAGGTGCTGGCCTGGAGCAAGGAGTGGGAGGGAAAGGAGAGGGATGAACCTGTGCTCTCCACGGGCTCGGGAGAGCCCTTTTATGCATTTATGAGGCTGGGATGGGTTTGATGAGGTGGGTCGTCTTTCTGATTAATTAGGCTTGGCATGTCCAACAGCATTCTGGAGAGCGAACTCACTCGGCACACACGCCCTTCTGAAATAATGTAGCCGGGTTCTGAGCCGGTATTGTTGGGGAATAACTGTCGCCTTCTGCCGGCTTTGTAGCCAGCCGGGCTCTTGGCCATATCAAAGCCTTGGAGAGTTGGGATGAGTCACGTTTGAGCAGAGGGAGGAAAACACCGTTCGGAGCCGCCTGTCACTCAACACCTCTCCCGGCTGAAAAATTCCTCCCCGGGGATCACTTTCGCCCCTTGTCCATTCACAGGAGGGTCTGGGGGAGCTACGGTCCCTTGTGTTTGAGGGCAGGGACCCCCGTGGGGCAGAGCCACGTTTCTCAGCAGGTCCTGCCTTGAGTTGGTCTGTCCTGGGGTTCTGAGATTCACCATCCCCTCTGCACCACCACAGTGTCCCTGCAGAATTATCTTCGCCTCCAATCCCTATAAAGGGCCAGGTTTCTTCTGAAAATCCTGCTTCTGCCACTAAAAATAAATAGTACAGGAATGAAAATGAGAGGTTTTCACGAGGTCTTTTGTTCCTCAGCTCCATCACAAATAGCTGTGCTCCTACCTCATTTTGCAAGGTTTGAGCTTCGGTATTTCAACGGGAGGGAAACAAACAAACAAGAAATGAAAAAAAAAAGTGAGAGGAGGAAAGATTGTGGGAATGGGAGCTGCTTTGAACCCAGTGGCTCTATGGAAATAGAGAGCTTCGGGGCTGTTCCCAACTCCCAGTTTATAAACACGACGTAGTTTCCCAACCATTTAATCAGCTTTTTCAGCGCTCCACGCCTGAAAGTGGGATCCTGCCTGCCTGAATCCACCAGGGAAAGGATTCCCTCTGCCCAGATCCATGGAAATCTGGACACAGTAGGACATCCTGGATCTTCCTCAGCCCCAGGTACCCCCGCAGCCCTTTGCTTTGCATTCAGCAGTGCAGGCAGTTTGAGTAACAAGGCAAATAGGGAAAAAAAAAAATGTGAAAAATAATTAATTTGGAGGGATGGCAAGTGCTTCTGGCCCTCACTGCCTTTCGGCTTGTTCGGGAAAAGATGATTCATAGGTAATTTATTTACAGAAGAGGGTGAACCTGCAAATGCATCTCCCCTCACCCCCCCAAAGAGCTTCCTCCCATGTTGTCTGAGGCTGAGCAGCTCCTGGCTGCAATAATAATGGAATATTGAGGAATTGCCACCGTCGATCTGCCTCTGTCAGCGTAGAGGGGACTCCCCGTGTCCCCACCGGCTCCTCAGCTGCTTTCTGTCAGATGGATTCCATTTGCAATTGAGTTTTTCAATGAAGGGGAGGGGGGGAGGAATAAATAGCCATTGTTAGTTTATTTTGGTGTTTATTACAGGACAGAGCTTTTATTGGAAGGAAGGGCTTAACCCTGCAGTTTTTGCCTGGTGGGGCTCTCATGGGTCTGCCTCTCCCCACACTTGCATCTATGGGGACTGGAAGTAAGTGGACAGCAACCAACAGGTCCATTTCTCAAAGTTGGGGGGTTATTGGGCAGCCTTAGGGGTTTTACCCTCCAATTGACAGATGTCATGGCTCGAATGCATGAGGTTGAGTTTCCCCCCTTGCACAGGCTGCTTGATTCATATGGATGCAAGTCCCAGAGAGCGAAGTATTCAAAGGCTGATGGACATTTCCAGCCTTCTTAAAAGCCTGTGGTCCCTGTGGGAATTGTCCTCTCAGGTGTTTTCCATCTCACCCAACTCTACCTGAAAGTTTTTCTGCATTCTTGAGTCCGCCACTCAATGGCAGACTCTTCCATCTTGGGGGGAGATGGATGGAGGAGCCCATGGAGACAACTTTCCACCTTCCCCAGGTGGGTAAGGAGAAGGCTGACTCAGGGTGTGCAGAGTTGGCCAGGCTGAAACCCACCCTTGGTTACTAACAGCCTGATGCGTCAGTACTTTCCTTTTTCCCCTCAGGCTCCTTTTACATATGAAACTTGTCTTTTTTTGGCTAAAGAGTACGCCAACTGCGTTGGAGTCCATTGTTAATAATAGTAATAATACAGCTCCTCCAACCAAGTAAAAAGAAATTAATTTCTTTCCATTTCACATTTGCACCAGGGTGGAGGTGATGCGGTTGTCACTCATCTGGAAGGAATTCGAGAGGTAATTACAAAAGGCAGAGCTGTGAGCACAAAGGAGCTGTAGCTACAGGTTTGGGGTATGGGGTGATGGTGAGAGGGGGGCCCCCACCCTGCTCTGTTGATGAAACACAGGGTTTCCAGGTAGCTCCTGGGGGAGTGTCTCCCCTGCACCCTGCAGCTCCAGGCATGTAATGAATTTGCTGCTCTGGTGCAGATACCTCGCTCCGATATGGACTTTTCCTCCTCCACCAGAGGATAAGGCTTGCCCTCACTCAGGCTGTCGTTTTTTCCTCCTCATCCAACAAAGGGAGCCGTGTTGGGGCAGGTCCCACCAGGCGAGAGCCCCCCTGCCGTGGCAGAGACCATCTGTGAGGCTCCCAAGCCTTTTCCTTCCCTTCCCCTCCACGTTTTTCCCTCCTGGGCTAAGCAGAGGGTGCAGGTCCCAGACCAAGAGTCAGGAGATCCCTTCACACCACGCTCTAAACCTGGGAGGAAAGCTTTGGCTGGGTTTGTTTTTGGTGTCGCGCTGGTATCAAGGTAATAACTCTCCTTCAGGAGTGGGGATGTGAGTTCAGACCCTTTCAGGGGAATAAAGGCAACTCCAGCCCCTTCAGTGAAAAATCTGAGACATTTTCTGTGTAGCCATTGACCCGGGGGTACCTCCAACAGCTTTTCCTCCCCTCCCCTCCATCCCTCGGCACCATGGCTCCTCCCCAGCATCCACCTTGGAAGCCTTTGTTTGAGGATGGATGCCCTTTCTCGGATTTTTTAGAAGTGCCTCTATGTGTTTTGTTTGCAAAAATTCATATATTTATGAAATGTGAGCACGTCTTACTAACTTGGGTTGGTTCACCTGTGCTACCTAATCTCAGTTTAATTATCAGTAAAGTCAGGGCTGTAATTTAGGTTAATTGCTTAAATTAAAGCCTTTGGGTTAAACTTGGGCTGCTAACCTAAATTCAAACCCTACTCATTTTGACCGTAATTTACTATTTCATCCCAAGTTAATGAAGTCCTGCTGGTCACCCTGGGCTTTTTCCACGGGGGAGGGGGGCATGCAGTTCACAGCATCCCAGTCCTGCAGAGATGGAGACCTCCGAGAGACCTCCAGAGCAGGAGGTGGGTGTCCATGAATCTTATTTCCCGAAGGGATGAATTAGGATGGGCTCCTCAGAAACTTTCCCATAGGTGTTGCCCGGCGCTGGGTGTTGCAGCCCTTTGAGCCTGTTCCCGGTGGTATCTGGAGGCCAGTCAGCCCCAACGAGGAGATGGCTTTGAAGTGGAAGGCGTGACCTGCTTTCCCCAGATAATTGTTTTCTGGGCTAGCACAGAGACACCCGTGCAGTCCAGGGTTTTGGAAACAACTTCTCCTTCATTATTGCTGTTGTTGGATGGGGAGCGTGGAGGTCCTCGTTTCCCTCTGGGGCTTGTAGCATCTCGAAAGAGCCTCTGGCCGTAGGTGGGAAGTAGCTGATAATGGTGGTCCCCAGAGAAACCTAAACATCCCAGATTTCCTTGTAGATGGGCTTTCTGAGCCCATCTCTAATGCCCCAATGATGGGGCTGTGACTTTCACGTGGAAAGTGAGACCTTCCAATCCCAAGGTTATCACAGCAGTACCAGAGCATCCCTTCCCTTCTCATGGCCCCAGGGGACGTCTTTTCTCCTGATAAAGAAAACACAGCCCTGGAAGTTGCTGGAAAAACCCAAATTATTTGGGACCAGCTCTGTGCCTGCACGTGGCCTGTTCCCCAGCTCCGTCCAGCATCAAGTTCTGCTCCTGGTTCCAGTTCCCTTGCAAAGAGCTTGTCTGAAGTTTGATTTTCCCCGTTAAAACAAACTGGATCCACACAACACCAGTCCCGGAGCCGCTGAGATAAACAAGGATTTGGAAAGTATTTGGAAAGTCCTGGAAATTATATCCAGTCACGGAGCACCCAATTTTATGGGATCTCATATTTATTTACTGTGCAGTGCAGTATCACACCCCATGTTCCTGCTGTGACCTCCTGTGACCTCCGGCTGCTCCGGGCAGGGGGATATCCCTGCCCTTTTTAAATCCCAACGCTCAGATGTAGATGGGAATACTGTTCCCCTGCTGGTTTTGCTGCCTCCCATCTTACCTTCCCTGCAGCCATGTCCTGTCTTATTTCATTTGCAGGCTGTGTAAACCGTTTGCAAATTAAAACAAAATCATTTTCTCTGATGAAAATTCTGCTTTTGAGTCAAAAAGCTGCAAAGTCTCATTTGCGAAGCGTTAAGGGGAGACATTGCAGGATTCCAAGGGTGGGATCATTCCCATAGGAAAGGTTGAAATGAAGTGGTTTTTTTAGAAAATATTTCACCTAATTTTTAAGTTCTCAGATAAAATTACTTGTCAAGTTTGACTTGAATTTTCCAGGTTTTCAGATGAGGAGAAGGTGACTAGAAGATGACTTTTTGCATCTGCTGACTGAGAAGAGGTGCTGGGGTGGTTTCTTAAGCATTTCTCATGGACACAGAGAAGGGTCCGATGGCTCCTCAGTGCCGGTTTTGCCTCGGTAGCATCCTCACCCTCAGATGGCAGGAGAAGGACCCGACAGCAGCCTTGGCCTTCATGGAAGCTTGGAGATGCTCAGGTACTGCGGGGATGGGGACTGGGAGTACAGCTCAACCCAGGTCCATGGAGGGTTTGGTGTTGACCCACGTGTTGATGAGGCTGATGGCACAGCAAGGTGTTGTCCACAATTCTGATAAAAAAAAAACCAAACCAAACTTACCTTTGACATTTTCAATAATTAAAAAAAAAACAAAACAACAACAAACAAATAAACGAACACCCCAACAAAATACAGTTTAGCAGCAACAGCTCAGTTGGGATGCCCTGCCTGTTCCAAATGCTTTGCAAGCTTCACTCTGTTTCCTTAAGACAGCCTAAGAAACATGGTCAGATGCTTGAAAACTGATGCAAACTTAAATTAAATGGATGAAGCCCAACCTATTCACCCTTCACAAACCCTCCTCTGGAGTGAATGGGCTGCCACCACCTTCCTAAGCCCATCCTTTCCCTGCCCCTTCCCATAGATTGTAGAACTGTCTAGGTCGTTGCGGTCCAACCGTGATCATAGAATCACAGAATTCGCGGTTGGGTGAGACCTTCCAGGTCATTGAGTCCAACCATGACCACTGAGTCCAAACATACGCTCTAAAGGGAGGACACTTGTGGGTGTGAGCCCCAGCCCTGGCCCATGGTGGGACCACCAGGGCTTCCAGCACTGGCAGGGCAGCACTGAACCTTTCTCTTGCTCTGGGTCCCCACCTGCTGGAGATACCACGCTGGGTTGGCTGGTGTTTGCATGGCTCTGTGCAGTGTGATGGGTGTGCAGGGTGAGGAGCTTGGAGGTGTTTCCCCACGGGGAGTGCTCCATCACACCGTGCGTGAGCTGCTTTTGCCTTGCAGCAGTAGTTGGTACTCTCCTCTCACTCCCTGGGGTCCTGCCCATCTGCACCCCAGTTGGATTTTGCAGGGGCTGAGGGGTGGGTTGGTGGACAACAACCTGATCCTTTAGGACCAGGAGCCGGGGGATCCCCATGGATCCATGGGAGAGAGCCTGGGGACATCATGGGACCCCGGCTGAAACCCTCGGCCCAAGCAGGGCTTTGAAACTGCCCTGGGGGGGCTGGGTGGGAACTGAGGGGCCAGGAGCTGCAGGTTCCTCAGAAGACCTCAGATTCATTCATATTGAAGCTGAGGCCCCAAAACAGCCCTTGCAGGGGAGCAGCTGGGATATGAAGTGAGATTTTTGCATGTGCCAGGGAAACCTCGACGTGTGAACACACCCTGGGAAGAAATTGGCCACTTTTCACTGCGTCCCCCCCTCTTTTCCCCCTCTGGTTGCTCTTTCTGGTTAGGGCGATGTTGGTCTGCTCCGTTCCCCTCCCTGTTTGAGGCCGTTCTTGGTGCTGAGAGAGATGTGCCTCCTCCAAAATCTTATGTTCTCTGCCATAAGATTTCCTCCTGTTAACTAATGGCCGGGCTGAGCCCCGTTCCACACATGAACTCATCAATCCCAGTTAGGATTCATGGAATAGGAGGAAAAGGCATAGGAGGAAAGCAGCTTTTCCTCCCTATGCCTCAGTTCTCCATCCATCCCACCCTTCTTTCCACCCTCCCCAGGCCAGAGTCCTAAAACTGAGGGGTTTTTTCCTCAAGGCAATGGTCCTTTCTCATGACCTGCCTATGGAGAGTCCCCACCATGGCTGGGACATTGCACACACGTGTACCCAGGTCAGCAGAGAAGAAAAAGCCAAAAAAAGCAGCAGATATTTTTTTTTTTTAAAAATGACAAATGCTCTTTATTGGACCATACAGCAGGGTGAGGTCTGAGAGTGAAGAGGCTGTAGCCGTGAGGACAAGGAGCTAGAAATCAGCGTGGCCATTCATATACACAGAAAGCAAGAACCTTTCCCACAGGTGCCTGAGGAAACAGAAGGGGCTGGAAAATAAAATCCTGAGTTGCAAAAAAAACCAACCAAAAACAAAAAAAAAACCCAACACATTTGGATGTTGTAACACGTGGCAGAGGCTTTTAGAGCATCGTGGAGGTTGAGGACCCCGGACTGTGGTTTCACAAGGTTGTCACCCTTGTTTTAAGAGGAGCAGAAGGAAGGTGAGTGGCCAAGCACGGCTGTCCCCGTTCAAGAAAGTGCTCCCGCCTGGCTTTAGATGCATGACTTCGTTGGGGAGAACGAGGGAAGAACGAGGACTGTGCTGAAAGGGCCACCACTGGGGTCCAAAGGGCTCTCTAAAGCCTTGCCGATGACCTGTTACAACCTATTCTTTAGCCAAAGGTGCTCCGGATTCTCGCGGTGGGGTCCTGGTCTCCCCCCGCTGCCCCAAGGGTGGAGGGTGAAGGACGGTGAAAGGGGAGGCTCTAGCGCAGCTATTTACACTCTTGATTTCGTAGGGCAGCACTCTGCTTTTTCAGAAGGCAGGAAACACGCCGTCGTCCGCGCATCCTTATCTGATGGTCTTTTTGCTGGTGGTGGTCTTGGAAACGATCCTCATGCTGCCTCCCGTGCTGCTGCTGACCCCTCGGCTGCTCCCAGAGCTGAAGCTGCTGCCTCCGCCGTAGCTGAGCCCTCCACTGAAGCCTCCACTGCCTCCTCCAAAGCCTCCACTGCCTCCTCCGAAGCCTCCACTGCCTCCTCCAAAGCAGCCACCACCGCTGCTGCTGCTCATGCTGTAGCCACCACCGCCTCCCATGCCGAGACCTCCTCCCATGCCCAGGCAGCTCCCGCCACCGTAGTTCATCCCGCTGGAGCTGCTGACCACGGCTATGGAGAGACAACAGCAAACACTCACTGTAGGGTCCTGCCCGAGGTGGGGGGACCGGCACCACCGGGGTGGAAGGTGGGGGAGATACTTACAGACGCTCACGGCTCCGACGCCTTCTCCAGCGAGCCTGTTGGGAAAGGGGAAAGTAAGTAATAATGGCAAAGCACAGAAAAGATGCAACATGAGCCACTAGGACCATCTAAGTAGACTTTTGTGGCCTCCAGTAGGGACTAAACTCTGGTGGGGTGTGTCTGCATCACAGGTGAAAAGTGGTATTTATAATTTTTCATAGTGCACCAGGTTCAAGAGCTGGAGAAATTAATCTTTTCCTTGAAAGCTCATAATTTAAAGTATCCTTCTCACCGCCCTTGTTGTTTGCTCTTTTACATCTTCACCAACTGGGTCCTCCAGCCCATTGAGGTGAGCTCTTTGAGCCCAAGGAAATGCGCTCTGCTCTGAAGAGCAGCACCCAACAGGTCCATGTGCTTGTCCTCACCTGCTCTCCTCTCCTTCCAGCAGCTTCCTGTAGGTCGCAATCTCGATGTCCAGGGCCAGCTTGACGTTCATCAGCTCCTGGTACTCACGGAGCTGCCGGGCCAGGTCAGCCTTGGCCTTCTGCAAAGCGTCCTCCAGCTCGGACAGTTTGGCCTTGGCATCTTTGAGAGCCATCTCCCCACGTTCCTCCGCCTCAGCGATGGCGGCTTGGAGGTTGGCACACTAAAACCAAGGGAAACAGGCAGTTGTTTAACTTGGGCTACCCCAAACTGCTCTCCAGAGTATTGCTGTGGTATTGTAGATACTGGCTGGTGGCTCCCAGTGTGGCACTGAGAGCTCCTGATGAGCCATTGAGAAGGTGCCATGGGGTGGACAACTGGGGAGCTGCAGCCATAATCCATTTAGAAACATGGTTTAGTGATGATTTGGGCTCAGTGAACTTAAAGGTCCCTTCCCACCCAGACAGTTCTATGATTCTATGATCTCCCAAGAAAAGGAGAGACATCTACATCTCTCTGCTTTGCCACCCACTTTTGTTGAGGATGTCTTAGTAGCTCACAACTTGCTTCCCCAGCAAGAAAAGGTCTGTCACAGCACATCCTTGCACTGAAGGACTTTCTCTGGTGGGCAGAGACAGAGGTGGCTGTGCCCTCTTTCATGCTGGGGGGAAAGCCTGGTCTTCCAGCCTGGTCTTCCAGCCCTCCAAGCCAGGAGCTGGGTCTTTGTGCCATGCCTGGCTGCCATCGTCTCCCGCCTGCCCCCCACCACGCAGGAGCACCCCCTCCTACCTGTTTCTTCACGCTCTCGATCTCATTGCGCAGCCTCTGGACCATCCGGTTGATCTCTGAAATTTCTATCTTGGTGTTGCGCAGGTCATCCCCGTGGCGGCCAGCGGAGACCTGGAGCTCCTCATACTGACGTGAAGAAAGGAGGAGAGCACCAGTTAGACACCATGGGGCGAGGGGAAGGGCGAGGGGACTTGAGGGCATGAAGGTCTGGGTGCAGGGTAAGGGGTGAGGGACAACATTCCCCTGAGCAACCTGGAATAGCAGCATTTGCCCTTAATTATCATTATATGCCAAGAAGGCAGCTATTGCATTGCGCAGAGCACCTACGGGGTTGTCACCTATTATTAAGAACCTGGCAGGGAAAGGACAATGCCCCTTGTTTAAGGCCAGGTCTAGCAGGGCCTCTTTGTGAGCCTGGGGTCAAGGCTCTTTAATCAGTTAAACATCTTGTCCCTTGGTTTCACCGCAAGAAACATAAGGCTGGTCAAGCATAGTGGTCCACAAGCCCACAGTTGAGCTTGTAGGCTCAAGAGCTCACTGCAACATACACAGGAAGATAAATTCATCTCTGGTGCAATGGATCCTTCCATTCTGGATCCTTCCTCCCCTAGTCCTGCCCCCCATCAGCCAGTGTGATGCCCCATGAGTTGCCGAAATCACTCTGTCCTTCTGGTTACCCACCTTGTTTTGGTACCAGGCCTCAGCCTCTGCCCGGCTGCGGTTGGCGATGTCCTCGTACTGCGCTTTGACCTCGGCGATGATGCTGTTGAGGTCCAAGTTACGGTTGTTGTCCATGGAGAGGACCACAGAGGTGTCAGATACTTGCTGCTGCATCTGGGACAACTCCTGCAGAAGATACAAAAAAAAAATTGAGTTGATGGTCTGGCATCTGGGCTGGAAACCAAGTGGTGCTTTGGGTGCCCTCTCTACCTATTTACTCCTATTTTCCCCTGCTCTTTTTCCACCTTTCTACCCTTTTCTCCCTGTGGTAGGATATCAAAAAGACAAGTGACCACCTTCTCTTTCATCGTGCACAGCACCAAGCATGGTGGCCGGAGCTCCTGAGCGTGGAGAGCTGTATGGAAAGAAGCTGTGGGGGACGTTATCGCCAGGACAACTGACTACTTACCGCTTCGTAGAGAGCTCTCAGGAAGTTGATTTCATCTGCCAGCGCGTCTGCTTTGGCCTGCAGCTCCACCTTGTTCATGTAAGCACCATCCACGTCCTAAAGAAAAGACAGCCAAAGACTTGTGATGAAACCACAGACCTAAAGGGGCTTCAGGACACCAGGGGGACTATCTCTCTGCTTCCAGGTCTGTTATTCTTTAGGCTTGGTTTCATATTGCTATGATCAAGGTTTTTTGGGGTTTTTACATGTAATGTTGGATGTTTTCTGTGAGCCAAACCCAGGTTCTTGGGCAGAAGGTGAAGCTCTGACTCCTGGGGGGTGTGACCCGAGACAGAGTTGAACTGAGCCACAAGAGGCCAGATGACCTGCAACTGCCACCAGAGGAGGTGTCTGATGGAGGGGGGCTCCACTGGATGGAGAAGGCCATGACCATTCATGGCCTCATGGACCCAGCCCATACCTACTCCTGGACATGCCGCCATCACATCCTGACCCAGCCCCAGGGTCGGAGAACCCCAGCTCCCATCAGCTTTGCTTGAACTTGGTGCCTGCCAAGTTAATTTTATTGCCCGTCCTGTAACTCCCAGTTCACTCACCTTCTTGAGCACCACAAACTCATTTTCTGCACCGGTGCGGCGGTTGATCTCATCTTCGTATCTGTTGGGATAAAGAGGTGAGAGGGTTTGGGTGGGAATGAAGAGAGAAGGCAGCACGGGAAGCAGAGAAGGGACCACTCCTGCTCCAAACCCAGTTGTGGGTCACCAGTATGTCCCTTAATCCCACCTCTTCACAGTCCAGAGTAGACGCAGAGCAAATGATTCCTCGCCCACAAGACCTCGTGGGGTGAGTAATCCCAGCTCAAATTAATGGATTTTAATCTCGGCCCTGAAAAAAGTCAAGCTCATGCAGGATCAGAGCCCGTTTCGGTGGGAAGCAGGAGCAGAAATTCTTGGTGACCTTTGCCCAAAGAAAAATTCTGCAAAAGGCTTTTAACAAAGCTGGGCTGCAATTCCTACAAAGATATAATGATGTAACAATTTGATCTTTGATATTATAATAATGCTAATGGCTTCTGAGCAACCCGCCGCAGCATTTAATTAAAAAAAAAAAAAAAAGTCTGTGATTCTTCAGCCCTGATTGTGCAAGAGCAGATCATTGCGCCTCAGACTATGTTTCTGTGGAACTTTTTATGGCTCTGAGCAACATCCTCTCATCAGATAATCAGGGCAGGGCTTCGCTAGAAAGTAGACGAAACATGTAGGCTCTTGAGGCAAAGACCTGGATTTCGGAGGCAGGTTCTTGCCAGTTCAATATTGGCAGCGACATCCCCGCAGATGGATCTCCGAGGGGCATGGAAAGAAGTGGAAATTAGCCAGTGGACTGGGAACCACCTCTAAACCAGCTCTAAGCTTGAAAAAAAAAAAGCCAAAACCAACTAAAAAAACCCAAGGCGTTCTCTTCCCCAGGCAGTATCTCCAAAATCCAGACAATATAATTTGCCATTTTTGGCCTGATCAGTATTTCTAAGAGCCTGCGATGCACTTTGGGACCTGAAACGCACCCAAATACCGCACACCAGAGGTTGTGTCAGTCCATCCTGTCAGCTCTAAGGGCTGTCTCCCCCTCTTTCTCGCCCAGAAAAACCCCCAAACTTGTCTCTTCACATGCTTAACTCTCTAAAAGAAACATATTTCAGGCCTCCGGGGTTTTTTTCTCAAATTTGCATCTGGCCAGATTTGGCGAGATAGTTCTCACCAGACTTTGGCCAACTGAAAACAAATGGCCTTGCCCTAAAAAACCCACCGAAATGTCACTTATTGTCATCAGACGCCGACCGGCGTGTCCTTAAAACGATTCCTCCCACCTCTGCTGGACACCCCATCCCTGGTGGGGGCTAATTCCCTCCCCAGGAGGCTGCTCTTTGAGGAGGGTCAACGAGAGGAGCTGAGCATCAACCACATGCTCGGCTCCGGGCCAGGGCGAGCAGAGGTGGGTTGCCCAGAGCCCTCTGGAAGGGCCAGGATTTCCTTTGCGAAAAGGGAAGCAGGGGATTTTGGGAGCTGGCAGGTCATGGCTGGGTTCCATTCCCTTTTTGCGCTTCCATTGTACTCATCCCAGGTTTTTCCTGTCTCCAGGTGTATTATTTCGGGAGACTCACGGGATCAGACCATCGCCTCCGTTACAGCATGAGTTCTGACCCTGCACGGAGGAACACTGACGTAACCAGAGGTAATTCTGGGACTAAATTTTGCTTTTACTCGTTTTGGAAACTGGATGAGGAACCCGGTGCCAACACCAGCTGTGGACCGTCCAGCATGAACCCCCTGGCCTGATTTATAGGCTGTGCAGGGAGGTGGTGGAGTCTCCTTCTCTGGAAATATTTAAAACCTGCCTGGACAAGGATCCTGTGGGACCTGCTCTGGGTGGACCTGCTCTAGCAAGGGGGTTGGAGGAGATGATCTCCAGAGGTCCCTTCCAACCCCATGGGATTCTATGATTTCCCCCCTCTGTTGATCACCCATGCTCATGGTTTCTTACTTGTTCTTAAAGTCCTCCACCATGTCCTGCATGTTCCTCAGTTCGGAGTCCAACCGTCCCCTCTCTCCCATGAGGCTGTCCAGCTGCCTCCTGAGGTTGTTGATGTAGGCTTCGAAGAGGGGCTCCAGGGACTTCCTGGTGACCGTGTGCCCTTGCTCTTGCAGGAGGCTCCACTTGGTCTCCAGCACTTTGTTCTGCTGCTCCAAAAAGCGCACCTGGGGAAGGAACACAGACCAGCACGTGCTGAAGCCCATGAGAATGACGTGCAAGAAACCAGGAAAAGGAGACATCACTCAACACAGAGAGAAAAGGTCAAGAGACACTGGGAAGACCAGAGGGAAATTATCAGGATCTTCCTAATTTCGGGCACAGGATTTTTACAAGTATCAAAAGCAGTGGAGATGATAGGTGAGGTTTTTTCAAGCGCTTTCAAGAGCTTTCAAGCTCTCGAAAAAGAGATTTTTATTTGCAATTTTAGGTGGTTTTCTCCCCCTCCCCCCAACTAGATGTTCAGTCCATCTTACTGGGTTAAACTGGTGTTATCCCATTGAGTTGTGCAGGGCTTTGCCATTTCACAACCAGTAGAAGGTCCAGCCAGCCCCCAGGATGTTTCTTACAGGGAGGAGGGGGATTTAATTTTTTTAATAAAATGAGGTGCTGAGAAAAAATTCGTTCTTTCAAAGAGGCAACATAAGGTAGTTGTTAGTTTTCAGCCAAACCCACGCCGTTTGTCGGCTGGGATTAGTTCAGACAAGCCCCTAGATCCAAAGGAAGGTTCTTCCTGTTGTTCTTTCCCGAGGCGGCTGCAAACAAGCGTGTCTTGATGTTTAAGACCAAATTCTCACCTTGTCGATGAAGGAGGCAAATTTGTTGTTGAGGGTCTTGATCTGCTCCCGCTCCTGTGTTCGCACCTTCTGGATTTCCGGGTCGATGTCCAGCTTGAGGGGTGCCAGGAGGCTCTGGTTGACAGTCACTTCATGGATGCCACCAGGTGGGCAAACAGGGAACCCGGCGCCACCTCGACCACCCAGCCCAAATCCGCTGCCCAGCCCATAGCCACCACCACCACCACCAGCTCCTCCTAAGCCAAAACCAGCGCCTGCTCCACCACCATAGCCAAAACCAAAGCCAGCTCCTCCACCAAAGCCATATCCACCAGCGGCTCCGCTCCGTAGACCTCCACCGACTGAGCTGTAGGAAATTCTTTTGCTTCCACCTAGGTTATAGAGACTTCTGCTGCCGAAGCCACCACCAGCTCCGAAGCCTCCTCCACCTCCGGCTCTTCCTCCTCCAACTCTGGAGACAGAGACGGAGCTGAAACTGCTTCTGGTGCCACTGCCACCTCCTACGATAGCAGAGCCCGAGCTAAAGCCCCTCATGCCCCCTCCGGTAGATGATCTGAAAGAGATCCGACTCATGGTGGCTTGTTCAAATGGAAATGCAAAGAGCAGGAGAGAGAGGGGAGAAAAACGTTAGGCTGGAGAAGAGGAAACGAGCAGAGGGCAACGGAGACAGAAACCCCTGTGATGGGAGTGCTTGGGAGCCTCCTCTTTTATCTGCTTGGAAAACTTGGCACGGGAATTCAGAACTTGACGTGCCTTGCAGCAACTTGCCTTGTCAAACACACCTAGGCTACGGCGAGGCGCTGAAAAATGCATTGTTTGCAGGCAAGAAAGTAACGGAGCGAGGGAGCTCTCTCCCCCCCCACACACACACATCACCCCCCCCTTCCCCAAAGCCTAATGCTCTGAGTCACGAAATTAGAATTGAATGGGACGAGGCGCTGAGGGCTGCGCTCGGGAGCAGGACACAACACGACTCCTCCCGGGACCCTGGGAGCTGCTTTTCCTTACGGGGAGCCAAGGGAATAAAATTCCCTGCCTTGAATAAAATTCCTTGCGCTGAAGCTTTTCCAGGATGAAGTTTAGGCTTTATCACATCACACGACAAAAAGGGGGGGGGGCAGCGTAAAATAGGGGCTTTTTTTTCCCACCGCTTCCAGCTCTGGGACCGGACACGTGTGTCGTGTCATCGCCCTGGGAAAGCTGGGGGCTGAAGGTGGTTTTCTTTGTCGGCTTTTATTTATCTGTTGATTTCTTTCGGAAAAGAGAGCTAAGGGGATCATGGGTTTGCAGAGGTGAGCTGCCTGGAGGTTGTCTCCTGGTAGGATTTTCCAGGATCTTACCGAAAAAAGTTGTCTCCTTCCTTGCAGGGGAAACGGAGATATTTGTGAGCACAGCTTTCAAAGACAGCAAGTAAATCCCTTTTCCCAAATAACTTCAAGTTACATTAAATAGTACTACGAGACTTATAAAATAGTTATTAAAAAGATGCTTGAAAGGATTGCTCTTCTTTTGAATCTCCTTGTCAGGCTCAGGGTTCAAAAGCTCCCTGTGAAGTGGTATTTTTATCACCTTTTTTCCATCCCCCCCCCCTATATTTAACCAGCAGATTCCACATCACTCCTGGCTCTCTGAGACCTTGTGTGGAGGGGAATTCACCCGCTTTTCTTCCAGCTCCCTCCCACCCACTCCTTCACCCTGCTGAGATCATTCCCCTTTGAATTTTTTTTTTTTCCTGAAATAGTCTTTTCCCCTTGATGTTGGGTTCTTGGGCGAACCCCCACCCGGGAGCTTCCATCCCCATGCTGAGGTTGGGTAGCCCTTTGTGAGGGTGTGAAGGCAGGGGAGGTGGGAACCTCTTCTCTTGGGTCTGCCAAGAGCTGGACATGGAGTCCAAGAGAAGAAATCCCCTTTCCCCCACCCAAACCAGGTCTGCAAACTGCATTCTGCGTCCTTGTCCACCTCCATGGTGGTGTTCTGCGTCAGATAAAATAGTAGCACAGAGGCAGAGAGATAAAACCCCGAGCAGATGAACACAAAAAAGCTTCTGGAAATGGGCTACATGAGTAATAAGTGCAGGAACTTCATCCAAATGGAGTGGCTTCAGGGTATCTGCTGCATCTCGTAGCTTGTTCCTGTTGATGCCTTTCCAACCCCTGTTTTCTCCGTCTGGAAACTTGAAAGAACCTGAGCACAAGGGGGGTTTTTTTTGCTTTGTTTTGTATTGAGCATTTTTGTGGGTTTTTTTTTTCTTTTCTTTTTTTGGTTTGGTTTTTCTGTTTTTTTCCCCCTAGTTGCAATCAGAAAAAGCCATTGCTCCCAACTGTCATCTCCTGTGGCTGCTCATTGCCAACAGCGTGAGTCACCGGCGCCCGCGGCGCCTTCGGGAAGCAGATCCTTGGATCTCCCTCCCGCTGGAAGGGAGAGAGGGCCGGGCGGTAGCAAGGGGGTGCTCTCGCCTCGGGAGTGGAGATGTGGGAACCTCCTGGGTGCTGGAAAACGCCGGAGTTTCGCAGGAAAAAATGCACCCACCCTCCCCTCTCCAGGAGCAACTTTGTGCCCATTTCACAGATGATGCTCAGGGGGCAGGTAACCTCACTTAACTGATATTGGAAATAAATATACACCAGGACAGGTTGGGGGTGACTTGCTGGAGACCAGCTCTGAGGAGAAAGACCTGGGAGTCCTGGTGGACAAGAGGATGACCGTGAGACAGCAATGGGCCCTGGTGGCCAAGAAGGCCAATGGCATCCTGGGGGGCATCAAGAAAAGCGTGTCCAACAGGTAGAGGGAGGTCATCCTGCCCCTCTGCTCTGCCCTGGGGAGGTCCCAGCTGGAGCACTGGGACCAGTTCTGGGCTCCCC
>JAOQGL010000017.1:2151638-2164853 GCA_027564165.1 Gallinago nigripennis
GGGACAGGACAAGAGGAAACGGGCACAAACTTGAGTATAAGAAGTTCCACCTAAACATGAGGAGGAACTTCTTCACTGTGAGAGTGGTATAGCACTGGCAGAGGCTGCCCAGAGAGGTGGTGGAGTGTCCTTCTCTGGAGACATTCCAAACCCGCCTGGACAAGTTCCTGTGGGACCTGCTCTGGGTAGACCCGCTCTGGCGGGTGGGGGGTTGGAGGAGATGATCTCCAGAGGTCTCTTCCAACCCCGTATGATTCTATGAAATTCAGTTAAAAGCACAGCAGACGTATGGAAATCTGCTCTCCAAAGAGCAGATGTGAATTGGCTTGTGAGGGCTGGGTCCCGGGGAGGAGGAGGGGTGGGCAGGGAGCCCATTTTTGACTTCCAAAGAGCTATGCAAAGTCACACCTGGGAACCGGAGCACAGGGCTGAGGACGGTTTAATTAAAGCCAAGTGAAAAGGGTTCCCGTGGAAGGCACTCATTACCTCTTCTAGGAAAGCCTGTTGCTGCAGACGACGGTAATTAAGCAGAATATTACAAAGGGGTTGGAAGAGTAAGAGCCAACGCTGGTTTAGGCACCGAAACAAGGAAAATTGGTGCAGAATCTCTTAGCCCCACATTTATTTATTTTTTTCCCCTTGGCTCCTGTCACTGCTCAGGGCTGCATCTGCCCCCTTGGATGATGGGGGGGGGCGGGATTGGGAGGCAGGGTTTGGTGGGGGGGGTCAGGGCTGCTGGGGGAAGGGCTGTTGGTTGCCCAGGAGCACCGATGATGGACTTTTATTTTTATTCCCCCCCCTCCCCCCCCCCCCAAGACATTCAAACCTTTAAGGTTAGTTAAGGTAAGGTCGTCATTAGCTGCATTAACTCCTCGCACCCCAGCTGGGTAACGCGGTGTTCGCACGGGGCGGGTGATGAAACGGCGGTGATTCGGGGTTTATTTTTAACCTTCACTCATTTTTGGTCTCTCTCTCTCTGCAGCATCCTCCAGGGCAGCCAGGGGACGAGGGGTTTCTCCCCGGATTTTGGTCCTCTGGTTTTCCCAGCCAAAGTAGGGGGGTGGGATGCTCCAGTCTCTCGGTGCCTCGGGGTCCCATCCGGGATGTCAGGGGGAGCAGAAATGTCTGCCCCTTTGAAATGCAATAAGGTCTGAGTGTTTGTCTGGGTTGCGTTCCCCTCCCTCCCCCCTTCTTTTTTTTTAATTTATTCTCCTTTTGCAATCACGGCTGACCAAAATCCCCGCATCCCGGGGTGAGTTGAGCCGAAACCCAGCCTCAGTCTAGATCCTGATAAAATCCTCTCCCAGACCTCTGGGTTGGCTATGTCTTTTTAAGAAATTAAATTAATTTTGGGGGGGTTGTCCCAACTGGCAGAGCTGTGCAACTCCCTCCCATCCCTGGAAAAAAAGGCTTTTCAATTAACCTCAATCATATTTTAAGAAATGAACGGTAATTAGATTTTTTTGTCACTTTATGCATAAACCCCCACCTTCCTCTTCCTCCTCTTTACTCTGATTCTTCAATTTGTTTTGGCTTTTCTTCATAATTTTATCGGAATTTTGATACTTTTCTCCCAAAGTAAAGCAAAAGCCACCCCCCCACACTAAGGGTTGGGAATATTTCATGCCTCTGGTTCTGGTTTAGAATAAAAAGATGTAGGAACAAATAAATTACAATCCAGTTTTATTCGACAGGTTCCAAAAAAAAAGAGAAGAAGGAAAACACAGCATCATG
Source organism: Gallinago nigripennis (assembly GCA_027564165.1). Lineage (NCBI taxonomy): Eukaryota > Metazoa > Chordata > Aves > Charadriiformes > Scolopacidae > Gallinago > Gallinago nigripennis. The sequence goes on from JAOQGL010000017.1 coordinate 2,153,373, forward strand.
TCTCTGTCGTTGAAGTATAAAAAGGTGAGATTTTTCTTTTTTAATGGGACTTTCACAAAAATAAAAAGACACGGTGGAAGGTCAGAGGGGTAAATTCTATCAGAAAGGGGAAAGTAGGTTTCGGGGGACTTTGGGCCTTTGGGCTCCTGCTCCAACTTGCCCCGTACCCCACATGTTGGGCTGAAACCTGGTGGCGCTTTTCAGTTGACCAAATATCTGTCTTTTGGCAGAGAAACCTCCACCTCGTGGAGATGCTGGAACATCCCCAGGAGCAGTGTGGACAGGGCTCTTTTGGGCACTTTTTAAAGTAGAATTTTCACCATTTCATAGAATCATAGAATCGTTCAGGTTGGAAAAGGCCCTTGGGATCATCGAGTCCAACCATCAACCCTAGTCAAGTAGTTGTAGAGAGTGATGAGGTCACCCCTCAGCCTCCTCTTCCTCAAACTGAACAGTCCCAAAATCTCAGACTTTGACCTCAACTTCTGTTACCAAAATAGTGGGTGAAGCCAGTGATTTTTGGATGGTTTGAGCATTTTTTTAAGCAATCCCAACAAAGCCAAGCATGACGCAGGGCAGGGACCCCCATTTAACTGCTGACACCCACCTGGGTTTTGACGAACTCTCTGCCCCGGTTATTATTTAGAATTAGAAAATCCTACAATTTAGAAAACGAGCCTTTTTTCCCTGCGTCTGTGGGTCAGTCACTGGTGGCTCCTCTGACAAAATACACCCACGAGGTTACGTTCAAGGTGCCGTAATGGGCAAAATTTCTCTTAAAAAGGGAAAGGAGAGGAATGGGAGAGGAATTTGGGCTTGCCAAAGGACAAGCTCCTTCCAAGTGATGCTTGATGCCTCCCCATCCCCCTTGGGGGTACTTTTCAGATGGAGGGATCTCAGGGTCCTTTCCTAACTCTACGCTCGGAGCCATGGGTTTGTGTGCCTGACTTCACCCTGCCACGATGCTCAGTGCAGCTGGAAGGAACACATCTTTCTGAAGCTCTAAATGGGGAAAAGAGGGATTTTTCCATCACACCTGAGTGACCCCTAACAGCCTCTGTCCTCCCATAATAAGGGATATTTTAAAAGGAGCCCTGTTATTGCAAACCACTGCCCTGGGGTCTTTCAGCAACCTCCTGGGGTATTTCTACGCAGCAGAATAACCTGCATCTCTGACCAAGGTGAGTTGCTTCACTTGAAGGAATGAGTTTGGCTGGTCCCTGCAGTGATGGCAAATCAGGCTGAAGGGAAGCCAAGATCCCAGCCCATCCCCAGGCTCCCATGGGCCAGAACTGAGCTAAAAACCCAAGTTATTGCATCTCCCCTGCTATTTGACCTGTGTGGGCTGATGGCCATCAACTGGTCACAATTACAAACGAGCTGCTCAGCCTCATTAAAAGCAAACAACCAAACATAAAAAAAATAATTCCCCATTCAGAAAATAACTTAGGCCCATGTTTTCTTTTTTTTTAATCCTGTTTCAGGTACTTTGAGAGATCTGGTTAACGCGTGCCCCGCTGCTCTCCTTCAATGGTGATCCAGATGTGGCACAGGTATGGAGCAAGGAGCTGGGGTAGAGGCGGGTGGAGGGGATGGTGGCTCTCCTTCAATGGTGATCCAGATGTGGCAGAGGTACAGAGCAAGGAGCTGGGGCAGAGGTGGGTGGAGGGGATGGCGATGAGCGGGAATGATTCAGGAGCAAGGCAGGAGCCATGGCTTTGTGGAGGGTCTGGTGGTGGTTTTACTCGGGCTGCGTAGCGTTCTTCAGGCTTTGGCTTTTGATGCTCTTTTTGCTGGAGGAGGTTTTGGAGACGATTTTCACACCTGGGTTGGTGCCTTTTGCACTTCCTGAGCTGAAATTCCCTCCGCTGGTGCTCAGGCTGCTGCCGCCACCCACTCCGTAGCCAGGACCACTCGCAATGCTGAGCCCGCTGCCACCTCCAAATCCACCTCCGAAGCCACCACCACCCCCAAGTCCAAGTCCTCCGCTTCCAAAGCTGTAGCCTCCACCTCCGCCGCCTCCTCCTCCAAGACCAAAACCACCTCCACCGCCTCCGCCTCCAAGACCAAAACCACCTCCGCTGCCTCCTCCTCCAAGACCAAAACCGCTTCCACCTCCGCCTCCGCTTAGGCTCAATCCACCAAATCCTCCTCCTAACCCAGCTCCACCAGCCACCCCAGAGCTGGAGCTGATGACAGCTGAAAGAAAAAGCAACCAGAGGGTTGGACATCCCCTTGATAGCCACCCAGTTCCAGAAGGCACCATCACCAGGACCTTGACCTACAGGACTTGAACCCAACTTCTGTCCCCTGGGCAAGCCACCAAAGCTTGGTGGAGGGCGCTGAACATCTTATATTGGGCAAAACCTCCCTTTTCCCAAGGTTGCTCACAACCCATGGGCCCAAAGCAAGACAAGGACTGCAGTACTTACAGTAGCTGATGGGGTTGAGTCCCTCTCCGCTCAGCCTGTTGGAGGGCAGAAAAAGGGGAGTTTTTAGAGCAAAAGGAAGGAGACGGGCAGAGGGTGCAACTGCCGGTAGGAGCAACGTGATAGTCACTATCACTTTAGGCAGGGATTTTGCCCCCACCTGCTCTCCTCGCCCTCCAGCAGCTTCCTGTAAGTCGCAATCTCAATGTCCAGGGCCAGCTTGACGTTCATCAGCTCCTGGTACTCGCGGAGCTGCCGGGCCATATCAGCTTTGGCTTTCTGCAGGGCATCTTCCAGTTCAATCATCTTTGCCTTGGCATCTTTGAGGGCCAGCTCTCCGCGCTCCTCGGCATCTCCGATGGCCGTCTGGAGGGTGGCACACTGCGAGAGGAGGGATTGGGACTCCTAAACGCTGCTTTTATTTTTGGGTAAGAGTCACCCAAGGAAGAAAACCATTCTGGTTGGGGTCTTAATAACAAAAGGCACGACTGAGGTCTTTCACCCATTGCTAACATTGCTGGTGTTGAAATGCCAGCCTGTGGAGAGTGATTTAATTCATGTTCATAGAATCATAGACTGGTTTGGGTTGGAAGGGACCTTAAGGATCATCTAGTCCCACCTCCTGCCCTGGGCAGAGACATGTCCCACCAGACCAGGTTGCTCAAAGCCCCATCCAGCCTTACGTCTTGAACACTTAGAGCATGATACCCTTTCCAGGAAGGAATTCAGTACTTTTAATGAGGTACAACATACAATGGGACTGCTAAAGTCCCCAGCAAAGCAGTGGCAGATGGCCGAGTGTGGTGCTAAAGGACCACACAACGGGGCTGCATGGGCTCCTTTTGCCATTCCTACCTGGTTCCTTGTGTTCTCTATCTCTGCCCGGATCCTCTGGATCAGGCGGTTGAGCTCTGAGATTTCCCCCTTCGTGTTGCGCAGGTCATCCCCGTGCTTCCCAGCTGTGGCCTGCAGCTCCTCGAACTGAGATGCAGAAGGAAGAGTAAACCCTCTGAGATGTCCAGGTGGACAAGAGGTGGCTCAAATGGCCTTATATAGGGACAGCAGTGATTTTCCCCAGAAATGCACCCATGGATGGGTCTGTTCACCTTGGTTTGGTACCAAGCCTCGGCCTCAGCCCGGCTCCTGTTGGCGATGTCCTCGTACTGAGCTTTGACCTCTGCTATGATGCTGCTGAGGTCCAGGTCCCGGTTGTTGTCCATGGACAGAATGACAGCAGTGTCGGACACTTGTGCGCTGAGTTGAGCCAATTCCTGTGAGGAAGCACAGAGGGAACCAACCAGCTTGCACTTATCTTCTCAAACACCAACAGTGGTGGCAGTCACCATCCAGGGGGTGACCACAGGACAGTCAGGGGAGGAGGGTGTCTGTACCGCGTCGTAGAGGGCTCGGAGGAAACTGAGTTCATCGGTCAGGGCATCCACTTTGGCCTCCAGCTCCACCTTGTTCATGTAAGCAGCATCCACGTCCTGGAAAAGAGTGACCATGGGGACATCTGCAGCCCTGGGTACTTCTTGAGCTCAGCCAAGAGCTGGCCAAGCCTGGAGATGAGGCTGCTGCAGTGGTGGGGCCTGGCTGGAGGGGCTGCTGGGCACATTCCCCTGGAAGAGCTCCAAGAGGACACTCCTTGACCACAAGAAGTGCTGTGTGTAACATCGTTAGTGGATAAGGAAGGGGGTTCAGACCATTTGTGCCCAGCATGGCTGTTGGGACAGGAGTGGGACAAGAATTCACTTTCATCTCCCAAGCCCCTTCATTCCTTTCCCCCAAAACCACAGTCCAAATGGCAGCTTTTAGAGGATGAGGATGCAGGTCCATGAGGTCTCCCATCCCAGCCCATCCCAGAGAACCCCCAGTCCCAGGGTTAGCTCAACATTCCTGTCTCACCCACCTTCTTCAGCACCACAAATTCATTCTCCGCTGCCGTGCGTCGGTTGATTTCCTCCTCATACCTGTGGGGATAAAGGGAAAGACGTGCTGGATCATACCTGGGTAACCAGCAGAGGGGCACAGGTAGGACATCAAGGTTATCTGGGCTCCAGGAGGCATTTCCAAATCAACCTCCTGGAGACTCTTCCCAGGAATCCCATTTCTCAAAGGGTTGAAATGACATTTTGACATAACACTTGACATTTTGTTGGGACGTTATGTTAAGCAGGAAGGTAAAGCTGGTTTAGATTTTTTTTTTTCTTCGTAAGTGTCATCACAAGTTGCTTTGTCTTGGCTGAATCTGCTTTTTTCAGTTAGAAAAATGTCGATGGACATTTCTTCTGCTGCTGTGCAGGAAGGCAGGGGTTCTTCAGGGAGACGAGTGGCATATTGGAGAGGGATTAGTTACATTACTGTGTTATGGACCAGAGCATAAATTGGAGATACTTTTCTTTTTCCTCTTTCCTATAGAAAAGGGAAGGTGTTTGACCTGCAGAAAGCTAAACTTAAGTGATTCATGCTACTCCCTAATGCTAAGTTGAACCATTTGCATCCCGTTTCACCCCAGGGTGCCAGGATGTGCTGCCAACAGGCACTCACTTGTTCTTGAAATCCTCGACGAGGTCTTGCATGTTCTTCAACTCCCCGTCCATGCGTCCTCTCTCGTTGAGCAGGTTGGCCAGCTGCCGCTTCAGGTTGTTGATGTAAGCCTCAAAGAGGGGGTCCAGGTTGCTTTTGCCCGAGTTGGTTTTTTGACCCTGGTCCTGCAGGAGGGTCCATTTGGTCTCAAGCACCTTGTTCTGCTGCTCCAGGAAGCGAACCTGGAAATTGGGGAGCAGAAAAGGCTTAGCAGAAGATACCTGTGAATGTGCTGGTGTCCAGTAACTGGGGCTGATGTTTGGAAATCCCAACCCAAGAGCATTAAATCCAGCTGTGAAGCTCCTTCAGATTATCTAGGGCTACGTTAGCCCATCCAGTAGCCAAGCAAATCTGCCCTTAGTGGACAGTTCTTGTTAGAGACAATTTTAATTTAGCAAGCCAATGAGCAATCATCAGAAAATGTGGGTTCAGCTCTTTCATTACTTGCTTTCTTTAACATCCTTTGGTTTTTCTTCCTTTGTAAGAGATATTTATCATCCTTCATTAAAGCAAAGATCTGAGCACTACAGGTTAAAAGACAAGTACTTAATTGCCTTTCCTTTTGCTCATATATACTATGCATTTACCCAAGGAAAAGCCAGGGAAGGACTTAAGTTGAGTCAATATAGAAAGGGCTTTAGCTGCCAGGCAAGAAAGCAATAAGGACTGATGCGTCTGCAGAGATTCCCCACAGAGAGAGCCGGGTCAAGCAGCGAGGTCTGGACCTGGAGCAGCCTTTCTCCATTTGGGCAAATACATCTTATTTCTCAGGCACAACACCTGGATCTAACCCTCTTTCTAGTCTAGTTTTCTGCCTCGTATCTGCTTAGGAGAATGTTCTTTTTTTGATTATTTTAGAAGACATGCAATAGGCTATAGATCTATGCAGTTGTACTTTTGGAGCTACAAGACTGTCTCGCTCCCTCTCTGTCACGATTCCACAGCCCTTGGAGAGGTCTCACCTTGTCGATGAACGAAGCAAACTTGTTGTTGAGGGTCTTGATTTGCTCCTTCTCATCTTTTCGCACCTGGTGGATGTTTGGATCTATCTCCAGGTTCAGTGGTGCCAGGAGGCTCTGGTTGACAGTCACTTCTTGGATTGTACCAACTCCAGGTGGGCCACCAACAAATGCCACAGAGCTCCTGCCACCACCTAGCCCGCCATTGAATCCTCCTGGCCCCCCTACTCCACCAAAGCCATACCCTCCACCAGCTCCTGGTCCACTACCAAAGCCAAACCCACCAGCACCTCCACCAAAGCCATACCCACTGCTGAGACCAAGACCAAGACCACCACCAGCTCCACCACCGCCACCTCCCAGGCCAGAACCACCACCACCAGCTCCCAGGCCAGAGCCACCACCACCAGCTCCACTCCCAAAAGCAGCTCGGAAGCTGCTTCCAACACCGATGGATATCCTCTTGCTACCACCAAGGTTGTAGAGGCTCCTGCTGCCGAAACCACTGCCAAGAGCAGAACCTCCTCCTCCTCCTCCTCCCATGAGCCTTCCAAAACCACCTCCACCAGATCGTGCCATGGACACGGAGCTGAAGCCAGCCCTGTTGCTGCTTGGAAGAACGGCCGAGGCAGTGCTGTAAGACCTGCCTCCACCTCCTGCTCTCATGCTGTACGTCTGCCGGTTCATGGCAGCAGGAGAAAACAACCCGGCGCTGGCGAGAAACAGCAAACTGGGAGAGTGCAGCTCTCTGGAAGGGGGTGTGCGGGATGCCCCTTTTATCCCCCTGGGGAGCTGGGCTTGGTTGCGTGGAAGTCCAGTGATCAATTTAGTGCCTTCATGGTTTTGACGTGCCAGGCAGCCAGCTGTCTTATTGAAACTCGTTAAACACTGATTGCTCCCAAACACACCTACCGGAGCTGGTGCGAATCTGCTCAGCTAGAAGAGTTATCTAACCCTCTGGGTTTTGGCAGGAAGAGCTGCAAACCTTCTGTACTCTGGCAGAGATGTATTATTTTATTTCCTAGCTGTGAATAAAAAAAAAAAAAGATATTAAAAAGGGTGAAAAATGAGAAATAGCTACCTGATACCCTCATGCTACTTATAAGTTGTAGTAGATGGACGTAGAGCTTAGTAGAGAGTCTTCTCAATTGACTTGAGTGAAAGGTAGTGAGAATAAAATGGCTAAATCTGAGCAAAAATACTTCACGGGGCTTCTTTGCCTGAAAGCAGAGTGCAGGTGTGATGTTCAGAAGGTCTGACATCTCTTTCAAGGCTCTAATGTATCCACTGTCTTTCTGAGATGATGAGCTCAAAGAGGTTGTGGTCCATAAATTTCCTATGAGGCACTATATTTAAATGTCACCTCAAATTTTGGCCACTGAGTATTGGATACTTGGTCTGTGGCAGGTTTCCTTGGTTTCTTCTCTATTGGCATCTCCAAAGGACAACCCCATCCCACCCAGAGGCTGCCCTTGCAATGTCTCCAGCCAATTGGGGATGGGATTGATGCATTTTCCCTCTTGACCTAAAAAGCGTTTCAATGAAAGAGGCAGATTTTCTGAAAAACACCTTGCCCAGCTTTTTATTATTTGCGTGTTAACATTAAGATGTAATCAGTCTTGAGATTCTAGCTCTTTACAGCCATGATTTCTTTTAAAGACCTTTTGAGTCTTTCTCTTCAAAATATTGCCAAAAGCAAAGATTTAACCAGCATGAAAAAATACTCCCACAAATTCTCCTTATTCTGGTTCCTGGAGTCCTTGGGGGAAAAGAGCATATTTGGTAGGGTGTGGTGATGTTTTCTGGCATTTCGGACTTTGTGGGACTGCAAGTTTTAGGGTGCTTTATTCTTCGTATTGAAGAGCTCAGTTGGTTTTCAGCATGTTGCTGCCCTGGTGGCACTACCCGTGCTCTGCGCATGACTGGAACTTAAACATAATTTGCAGGACGGGACTCCACATGCCCTGCAAAACACATTCACGGGCTGCAAAACCATTAAGTACAAGCTAAAATCCCACTGGCATCTCTGGAAATAAAATTAAGCAGGTGCTTCGTGTTCTACACGAATACAAGAAGACCAAATATCTGATTACCCTTGGAGAAATGCTGCCGGGCAGGCTCAAACCGGGAGAGTTGGGTCACTCGACTAGAATTTCCCATCCCGGCAAGAAATTCCCAGTTGGTGCAGCTCGGCTCGCTTCTCTTTGGAAAAAACTGTTGATCTGAATCTGCCAGGGATGTCACTTGAAATTCATGAACATCTATTGCCTTGATTATTTGCATGAAATTCAAAGCCCGGGCGCGATGGGAAAATGAGATTGTCTTCATGCTTTCTTGACCCCAGAAAAGGCAGATTGTCCTGAAGCTGACAAACGGGTTCGGAACAGATATTAGAACTGAATGAATATAATGGGATTAAAGGTGGGGCTGCCAACAAGAAAGAGGGAATTGTCATTTGAGGCTCCCACACTCTTCTCCCTCCAGCTCACTGTCCACAAGGTATGCGAGCGATGCGAAGGCTGGGTGAAAAATACACCATTTCTTTACTGGGCTGGTCTGTTGTGTGGAGGAGCTGAGGTCTGTGGGCTCCATACCCAGAGGGAGATGTGGCCTTTTGAATCTCTCAGTTTGGATCAACTCATCTAGACTGTCCATCTACCAAGGGGCACATCCAGAGTGACGCCAAGCAGGGTTTGCCCTCTAAATTGCCCCGAAAAAACATATTCTTGGCCTTTTTCTTTCCGTAATAGCCTGTTCTACATGAACATCTTCAAGCAGGCAGCAGAAAACATGGGTTTTGCAATACTGGGGGGTTGAGAAGGGCAGGGATGATTAAAGGTGTTTTCCCAGAAATGCAAGAGCTGCTGGGCTGCTTTGGTACCCTGGGGAGGCGGCGGGGTTTGGTGTGCAGGGATGAGGTGATCAACATAAATTATTATGAGCTGTTGGGGTGCTGGAAGCTTCTTGTTTGGGTGTTTCTGCTGGTTATTTACATACAAATGAGGTGAAGTCCGAGTCCTATGCGTTGAGACAGAAAAGATGAAGATAACCATTCTGAAAAACATCCTCTTGAGGTGGGTGGGTTTTGCCTTCTCAACAAGGACTGCTCCATTTGGCTTTCACCACCCCCGCCCAGGCAGTGTGTCTAAGGCATGCCATTTATTCAAAATTAATTACTGAACTGCTACCTGCCGATCACATCCACTAAAGCATCTTATTTTCCACCAGAAAAGAGACTGTGGACATGGGGAGCCTGAACCCACCACGGTCTGTGCTGGATGAGAAGCAGATGGAGATGATCGGTGGGTTCATCACTGTAGAATCACAGAATGGTTTGCATTGGAAAGGATCTTAAAGATCATCCAGTTCCAACCACCTGCCCTGGGCAGGGACACCTCCCACCACACCAGGTTGCCCCAAGCCCCCTCCAACCTGCCCTTCAACCCCTCCAGGGATGGGGCAGCCACAGCTTCTCTGGGCAACCTGGGCCAGGCTCTCACCACCCTCACACCAAACAAGTTCTTCCCCACATCTCACCTCCATCTCCCCTTTTTCAGTCTCAAACCTTTCCCCCTCCTCCTAGGGCTCCCCTCCCTCATCAGGAGTCCCCCCCCAGCTTTCCTGGAACCCCTTGAGGGACTGGAAGGGGCTTGAAGGTCTCCCCTTCACCCCGACGTGGCCAGTCCGAGCCCAGCAGGATGGTTGAGCTCATTCTCCAGCCCTGGAGAGGTTGGGACAGACAAGCTCTGAGTCAGCAGCGAAGTCTAGGAAGCAGAGCGGGATGTCGGGGAATAAATTACAACACCCAGTCCTCGGCGGAGCTTTCATGAAGTGACTCCACCTGCCCACACCCTGGGCAGCTTCCAGAGATGGGTTTCTCCAAAGGGCAATTCAGAGCCCAGTTGTCTCGGGGGCTTTTGGCTGCTCCCAGATGAGCCGTGGGAGAGGATGGGGATGGCCAGCTGGTTTTCTCGGCATCCAGCTGTGCCTCCAGCTGTGGTGGGCACCACCCTGGCCAGCCCTGCCCAACCACACCATGGAGACCTTGCAGTGGGTCACCCTCCCCTGGGAAGAGCAGACCCTCCTGGAGGAAAGGGAGGGGGCGACCTGATCTTCCCCAAATCCCAGTCCCCAGAATTGGTGGGAGAGGGGCTTCCCCTCCCAGCACAGGGATGCTGGGGGGAGTGGGGGGACCCGGGTGCAGCCCCTGCTCTTTCTGCAGGTTCCCACGGTTTGAGGCAGGGGGTTATTCGAGGAAAAAATGCCCTGATTTTGCTAAAGTACACTTTTCTCTTGCTTCCTTTTAAAACTCCCTGATTCTCGTGAGAGGGTGGGGTGTGGGATATTTTTTGTTTGTTTGTTTTCCTTTCTGTTGCACTGATTTCTTTAAACAAATGTGGGTGTTTGGGGTTTTTTTTGTTGTTGCTCTGCCTCCATACACCCCAGAGAGCGCGAGGGATCCCCAGGGAGCTGCAGGTCCCACGAGGGGCAAAACATCCCACTTTTCACTGCCTTTCCAGACTTCCTTGTGGCCACGCTCACCTCTGGATGGAATAAAGGTATGCAAAAGCCCAGCAGGAAGATAAAGTCTTAAAAAAAAACACAAAAAAACCCCACCAAACTTGGTTAAAACCCTACTTCGTGCAAAATCCCCGACCTGATTGGAGCTTCGTGTTTGAGATGTTCTGAAAAAATCCCTTGGCTTTGGTAATCTCGGGAGGGGAAATGAAACCAACCCGTGGAGCAGAGCCTGAATTTATGCACGTAGTTTATTGAAGGTACAGCTGCGAGTTTGGAGTAAGCGAAGGGTAATCAACTCTGTTCACTTACACGTTCAAAGCGTTAAATCCCTCTGCCTGGTACACACACAGGAAAAACAACGCATGCATTTAACTACAGAAATATAAGGTGCTCGTCGGTGTGTAATTAAAATCTGCTCTACCAGACCTGGTGTAGCAACTCGGACCCATTTACATAAGCATTACCAACCCTCTCGTAAACAGGAAAAATGGGATATTTTTTTTTTTTTTTTGGGGGGGGGGTGTCATTAAAGAAGTTAAATCATAGCTGCAGCCACAACTGAAACGCGGCTTCTCTCTCTGAAGTTGGGGTGACCAAATTTCTCACCCTTTTTGCAAAGGGGAGAAAAAAAAAATAAAAAAAATCCCTGCTGAGAAGCGGTCAAGGAGAGAAGACTGAGTTAAGAGCCGAGGTGATGCTGTGTGGAGGCAGGTATGGGCTTGTCTGAAATGAAACCCAAAGGCTGAGACCCTGGGGTCCCTTCTTGGGACCCCAAGAAGGACCGTGTCCCCAGGAAGGACTGTGTCCCCAAGAAGGACCGTGTCTTCAGGAAGGACTGTGTCCCCAAGAAGGACTGTGTCTTCAGGAAGGACCGTGTCCTCAAGAAGGACCATATTCCTAAGAAGGACCGTGTCTTCAGGAAGGACCGTGTCCTCAAGAGGGACCAAGTCCTCAAGAGAGGCCATGTCCCCAAGAAGGACCATGTC
>JAOQGL010000017.1:2164953-2179658 GCA_027564165.1 Gallinago nigripennis
CAAGAAGGACCGTGTCTTCAGGAAGGACTGTGTCCCCAAGAAGGACTGTGTCTTCAGGAAGGACCGTGTCCTCAAGAGGGACCAAGTCCTCAAGAGAGGCCATGTCCCCAAGAAGGACCATGTCCCCAAGAAGGACCATGTTCCCAAGAAGGAAGGGATGAGAAGGTGGGTTTTGATCATGCAAAGAGTTTTGGGCAGAGCGACGTGCCTAATTGTGTGGGCATGGGCAGTGCATGGTTGTGTGATCCCTGTAGCTGTCAGAAGGAAGGGGAATACTGTTTTTTTATTGCAGAAATGCTGATTATTTTAAAATATGATGGGTCGTTGCCCCCCACCCCCCCCAGGTCTCTACCGGGTTGTTCTGACCACCCGCACGGCTGTGCTGTACCGGCTCCCGGTGCTGCAGACCCCAGCCCCGGGGATGATGACGGCCCCCGGGCTGCACTGCTCCACGCCGGCGCACACCACGTTGCCCAGGTTGCCCATGTTGCCCATCCCGGGGGCGCACTGGACCCCCTCGGCCCCAGGGATGACTTCTCGCCCCACGCAGCTCACAGCGCTCCTGGCCCCGAAGCCACCCCCAACCCTGGGGAGACAATCCATACTGCGGGTGCTAAAGCCGGCCCCACCGACCCCGAAGGAGGAGACCACCCCCAAGCCCGCGCCGGCCCCTCCGGTCTTGATGGTGCATTTGCCTCCCATTCCGGAGAGGGACCGGCACTCCCCGACGGTGCCGCCGCCGCTGACCACAGCTGTGGGGGAAAAAAAACAGGCTCCGTCACTCCCAGAGCGGCTAAAAACCATCTTGAAAAGAAATTTATGAGCTTAAAAGACTTGTAAGGAAATTAAGGGGGTGCTTCATTAGCTTACCTACGCTCACGGGGTTGCCGGTGCATATCCTGTAAAGAAAAGAAGTGTCTCAGAGATGCACCCGTGGGGAGAAAAAGGAACAAGGGTCCCCTCCTGCAGTCATGGGGAGAGAGAGGGGTGGTGCTCCCCTCTGCACCCATGGGGGGAGAAAAAGGACAATGGTCCCCTCTGCACCCATGGGAAGATAAAGGGACAATGCTCCCCTCTGCATCCATGAGCAGGAGAAAAGGGATGATGCTCCCCTCTGCACCCAAAAGGGAGAAAAGGGGTGATGGTCCCTTCTGCACCCAAAAGGGACGATACTCCCCTCTGCACCCATGGGGGGAGAAAAAGGACAATGGCCCCCTCTGCACCCATGGGAGGAGAAAGAGGACAATGGTCCCTTCTGCACCCATGGGGAGAGAAAGGGGAGATGTTCCCCTCTGTGTCCATCAGGGGAGAAAAGGAACAATATTCGCCTCTGTACCCAAAAGGGAGAAAAGGGATGGTGGTCCCTTCTGCACCCAAAAGGGACAATACTCCCCTCTCCCATGGGGATCTGCCCCCCTTCCTCCCTCCCCTCCTGGTGGCTTTTGCCCCCTTTGGTGACAAGGTGTTGGCCAAGGGCTGCTCCTACCTGCTCTCCTCTCCTTCCAGCAGTGTCCTGTAAGTGGCAATCTCAATGTCCAGGGCCAGCTTGACGTTCAGCAGCTCCTGGTAGTCCCTCAGCAGACATGCCATCTTGTCCTTGGCCTGCTGCAGCGCAGTCTGCAGGTCGACCAGCTTCTGCCGGGCATCTTTGAGGGCGCAGTCTCCCCGCTGCTCGGCGTCGCAGATGGCCGTCTGCAGAGCTGCGATCTGTGGGCAGGAACGGGCCAGAGGGGGGCCAGTGGTCATCTTAAGAGTCATCTCTACAGGGTTCCTCACGTACCCCTTTGTTTCTCAGCTAGGAACTGCCCAAGAGCCTGGATTTAGGCTGGACACGTGATGGCCAAGCTCTCTGGGGTGAAGAGGAGGGGTGAAGAGGAGGGGACCTCTTGGTTGCACCCCAGTAGAAGGATACAACACTGTTCCTGTTGTAGACACACCAACCAGCTTCTGCTTATTTGCCAAGTGAGAAATAAATCTGCTTCTCTGTGTGTCAACAGCAGATGAGACACTGCAAATGCAGGCTCAGGCTGGGGTCTGGGGGGTTCTTTGCATCTCAGCAGGGTGGGAGCCGGTGAGGAGGAAGCCCTTGGCGTGCCCCCCCCCCTCCTTCAACCCTTCATCCTACCTGTTTCTTCACGTTGTCCGACTCGCACTGCAGCTTCTGGATCATCCGGTTGAGCTCGGCTATCTCGCTCTGGTTGTTCCTCAGGTCATCGCAGAACTTGCCCCTGCTGCTGTGGAGCTCCTCTAGCTGTTGCGAGGGAAGAAGGTGACATTAACACGCCCCAGTCGCTCCTTCCAGACGGGACCTCAGCCCCGACACGGCGAAAGTCCCGGGTAGGTCCCGAGCATTTGCCCTTTGGGAAGGGGATGGTGCTCCTGATGGGTGTGCACAGAGGAGACCTCTCTGAAGCAACCCTGTTTTTTACAGAAAAGCCTTAAAACACAGTTTTAAGGGTTGTTTTGGGTGGGTTGTTCTTTTTGGCATGACTTTCTTTACCAAGACAATGCATGCAGGTTGTGGGGTGGGGTTAAGTTGTGTCATAGAGGAGAGAAACGGTCCCCAGAGTTTTCTTGGCCAAGGGATATTACTGATGTCTGTGCTGGTGGTGTGGATACTCACTCTGGTTTGGTAGAAAGCCTCCACTTCAGCCTTGCTCTTCTGGGCAATCTCCTCGTAGCAGCACTCAACACTTTTGATGATGCCCTCCATATCCAGGTCCCGGCTGTTGTCCATTTGCACGATGACAGAGGTGTCACACAGCTGACAATCCAGCTGAGCTCTCTCCTGCAAGGTCCATCATGTGTCAGTCCCCTGCCCTCAATCAGCCCAAGCCATGGAGGGACCCCTGGCAAAGGGGGGTCTGCTGAGAAGGTGGAGGGTTGAGGGAAGTTTTCCCATTAATGCCCAACTAGAGAAGGAAGTTCTCCAGGTGGGTGACTGGTTTCCAGCAAGAGCTGGCTGCTGGGACCTGTTCTGGTGGCACAATATGGGATTGCTGCCTGCAGTTCCCTAAGGAAGGGTGGGGAACGCTGGTGGAGCAACTCGCTTGGGTGCAACTCAGCGTTTCTGGCTGCATCAGCAGTTTTGGGGGCTGTGAAGCCCTTGGGGGCGAATGCTTTGGTCCCCATTGCCTCCAGGTGGTGTTTGGTTAGAAAAGGGGTGTGTTTTGTAAAGAACTTGCTACATTTTTGACGAAAGTGTTACTTTCGCCAAAATATTTTGACTGAAAAGTGGAAGTGCTAAAAATATTTGTGTTCTGGGGAGTGAGATGTTTCAGGAGTTCCCAGGGATGGTTTGGGTGGGAATTAAAAGGGCTTTTTCATGCAAAAGACCCTCCCTTTGCAGCCAATAATATGGGACTCGACCATGAACACCCTTTGGCTTCCCCAAGTGTTGTTACAGAAGAAATACAGATTTTGGGGATGCAATTTCAGGATTTTTCTGAAAAGCCACCTTTCCCTGCAGTTATTTTTGGTGTGAGGGCTCTGGGGGGGCAGCAGACGGGGAGCCAGGGGCTCTTACCTCCGCGTAGATGCACTTGAGGAACTCCAGCTGCTGCCGCAGGAGGCCCACTCTCACCTCCAGCTCCTCCTTGGTCAGATAGAGACAGTCCACATCCTGGAGAGACACCACGTATTTGGGTGAAAAAAAGGTGAAAAAACCCAAGGCTGTGGCAAAGCCCATGTTTTATGTTGGATTTGGAGGAAACCCCACCATTTCCAACCCTTAAGACTACTTGGGTTTGCGTTGTATGAGCTTACAGCCTGATGGGGGTTCTCCAAACTCATTGGGTCACCTCTATTTTGGGGCTACCCGATGAGGGCTCGGGCAGCGTCGTGGTGCTAAGACCCCTCATTTCTCTCCCTGGCCCCACACCTGGGGTTTGCCCAGGCGAAACCCCCCCACTCTCAGCCCCTCTCACCCTGACTCACCTTCTTGAGGACCACAAACTCGTTCTCCGCAGCCGTGCGCTTGTTGATCTCATCTTCATACCTGTGGGAGGAAAGGAGAGGGGGTGGGATGCTGAGCCCTGGGGGTCCTGAACCCACCACCCACGGGGCCAGTGCAGAGCATGGGGAGCATGAGTTAAAACCAGAGCCTCTCCCTGTTGGCTTTGTACCTCCTGTGCGGTGTTTGCTTGGTTGCTATTTTTCTTTCCTCCCCGCTGGGCTTTGTTCAGCAGGTTTAAATAGTCCACGCCAGCAGTATCGGTGGCTGGAGCGAGACGGCAGTAAATCAGGCCAAACCACTAGAAATGCAAAACCGTGTCGCTCAGCCGAAGGCTTGGACTGCCTCTTCTGGCCCTGCTGCTTCGTGGGAGGTTGTTTTTTTGGTGGTGTTTTTTTTTTAAGCATCCAAGACTCTGCCCAGAATCTTTTTGGGATGAGTGTGGCCAAAACGCCTCAAGCGAGGTCAGGAGCTTGAGCAACCTTTGAAACTCCCAAGTGCAAAGGGAATGAAAGCCCGTGTGTAATGACCAAGTAATTGGGGCCCAGGAGAACTTTCCCAAGATGAGTTTGACCTTCTTGGTGGTGGCTCCAGAAGAAAAAAAAAGCAGCTGAGATGTTTGGCTGTAAGATGTCTGGAGAAAGGACTGCTCTTTTCTCCTGTGCTGTGTGCCACCAGCCACCAAGCGTCCTGGTTTGGGGCTTAGCAGAGCACATGGGGAGCTACTATGGAATATCTACAGCTTAGATTAAAAAAAAAATAATTCCCTCTGGGAAGAGAGAATGAACCCCATGGGAGACGCTGGAGATAAAGCATGGGGTGAAAACAAATAGGTTGAGGGTTTTGTGGGACCAGATGACACTGGGGACAGGAGATTTGGGGGGAGCCACAGGCATAGATGGTGTGGGAGATGTGATTGGGCAAACCACGGTGGTGTGCAGGAGAATTAGGGAGAGGAAAAGTGGTTCCCTGTCCCTCTCCCAAAGGAAGTAATGTGGTAGAAGAGTTCTCCCAGTCCACCACCAGCATCTGAGGTGCAGCAGTAGGACCCCAGCACAGGAAACCAGCCTGGTACTGGTGTGCCCTGTCCTGCTCCCCTCCCTGTACCCCAGTTTTTGGACCCATCCAGTGCTTCGTGCTGAGAAAAGTCACTCCTGGCCAGAATAACCCTGGTCTGCACCTTCTCCCCACGTCCTACTTACTTGCACTTGTACTCTTGAACCAGGTCCCGGAGGCAGCGCTCCTCATTCTCCAGCCTCTCCCGCTCCCCCAGCACACATTCCAGCTGCTTCCTCAGGTTGCAGATGAAGTTCTCGAACACGGGCTCCAGGTTTCTCCGGGAAGCTGGCAGGACATACTGCTGCAGCAGCTCCCACTTGGTGGTCAACACCTTGTTCTGCTGCTCCAGCAGCCGGACCTGGGGAAGGAAGAGATGCAAGAGTCATGCAACCTCCCCTGTTGTCCCAGGCTTTGGGTTCCTCCACTTCCAAAAGGGAAAAATGAAAATAAGGTCAGAAATGTAAGTGGTGAAATGCTGATTTCTCAGAGAGAACAGCATCTTCTCTGAGCTAATCCCCGTCCCACCCAGGACTCGTATTTTGGGCTGAAATGGGCTGAATTGCTCTATGTTGAGACCAATCGTGGGTTTGACCAAAGAACAGCTCAACCCAACACCAGCTCAGCCCCCGCCACAACTGGCTGGTGGAGGAGCCACTGCCTCCCCTGATGGGCTAATTACGATAATGAGTTTTTCGCGGCACTCAAAGCTCCATCCAGGATCTCGTTTGCATGCGTCTAATTTAGTTATCAGGCCTTTCACTTCTAGATTAAAGAGCTCTCTGGTACTTGAGAACCTTTATGGGTCATGAATAAGTCATTTTCCAAATGGGAGGAAGCTGAGCCTCCTCCTGCATGGGTTTGGTTTTTCCAGCTGGGGAACAAGTCACAAGGAAAATCAAGACCAGACAGAGCAAAGGTTTTGCTGCCATTTGAAAAAATCATTTCCTATAACACTTCTCTAACCAGCAATGAAAACCCTCGGGCTTAGCTCAGAAAACAATGATAAATGATATCTGTTTAGGAAGTCACCAAATCATTTCATTCTGATGAATCATTTCATGGTGGAGAGACAGAGAGGTTCATAGACTCATAGAACGGTTTGGGTTGGAAGGGACCTTAAAGGTCATCTTGTTCCAACTCCCTTGCCCTGGGCAGGGACCACCACTACCATCACCAGACCAGGTTAAAATTATTCATCTCATTTTTAGCTAGAATCTCTCTTTCTACATCTCCTCGATGAACCACCCAAACTGTTCTCAAAATGCAGAAGACCTTCGGAGTTTATAGGGGTGTGAGAGCGATGTCTGATTGGACATTCGTTATAAAACTTCCTATTTTGCCTTTTTCCATTTCCGTGTCTCCATCCCTTCTCTCACTGGTTTTTGGTTTCCTGGGTCCCTGGAGCCAAACACAGGATATTTGGCCTGGTATTTGTTATTTAGCGATATATCCTGATTTAGCTATTGAGCAGCTTGGTGACCACCGAAAGGTAAAACACAGTTGCCTCTCTGCAAGGCTTCAATCCGAAGGGTCTCCAGGTCAGGACCACCGTGGTCTATCAGAAATGCTTAGAATATCAGGGTGCCAGGAGAAGAAGCTACTGGTGGTGTCTCTTTGGAGGTTCTCCATCCCCCAGAGCCATGGGGTGACAGCCCGTGCCGGGGGGGGGAAAGTGGGGGTCTCACCTTGTCGATGAAGCAGGCGAACTGGTTGTTGAGGTTCTTGATCTGCTCCTTCTCGTGGGTCCGCACTTGGCACTCCTCGGGGTCCACCCCCACGCAGAGGGGCTTGAGGAGCTCCGGGTGGATGCTGACGCCCCGAATCCCTTCGGATCTCCCTCCTCCCAGGCCGATGCCCATGCCGCCGCCGTAGCCTCCCATGGCCATGCCGTCCCCGAGACCTCTGTAGCTGCCCAGGCCCCCGTAGCTTCCGCAGTTACCGAACCCCACCACCGTGCCCATGCCGAAGCGGCCGCCGCCGTACGCCACGCCGCAGCGTCCCACGCCGGCGCCGCCGTAGACCCCACCACGGCAGCTCCCGCCGAAGGAAATCCTCTGCCCTCGGCCCAGGTCGCAGACGCTCCGGCTGCTGAAGCCCCCCATGCCGCATCGCCGTCCCACCGGCTGGCAGACGGAGGCCGAGCTGCTGGTGCCCCTGCCCAGCCCGCAGACGGCCGATGCCGAGGAGAAGCCCCGTCTCCCCAGGATGGAGCTGGAGGTGTAGCACTGTCGACTCATGGTGGCCAAATGGGGGCAACGTGGGGAGAGAAGGACCAGCAAAGCAGGCGAGCGAGAGAGGAGCAGGGAGTGGAAGAAGGAGCTCTCCTTTAGCTTCTCCCAGGCAGAGCCCTTCTCCTTATATACATTCCAGGAGGTGCCTGAGATGCAAAAATTTAATTTATCCACTGGGTTTGGTCTGCCTGGCAGCAAGGAATGGCTTCCAACATTTCAAACCCACAGCAAACACTTCTATCTCATACGAAATAATGTGGAAATTAAAATAAACTGCTTTGCTTGCAAGCTTCAGTTTCAGGACTTATATTTTACTTAATTAATCTGCTTCCTTATTGTGTAATTATAGTTCAGCGAAATAATTCAAGGGGTTTTTATTCATGGCTTGTTTACGGTTCGGTTTCACCACGGCGTTTAATTATGTCTCAGGACCTCCTGCTGAACGTCGTGGCGATGACGCCTCTTCCAGGGTCCCCGGCCGGCCCCGGGGCTGGCTCTGGAGCCATGGCCGGTGGCCACGGGGGGGACAGGAGGGAAGGTGCAACCAAGGAAGCGTTGGCGTCCTCGGGAGCCTTCCCATTCCCTCCTCTCCTGGGTCTGGCTCAGGCGACGGGGGCGGGAAGGGGCAGGATGGGGGGCCGGGGGGGTTCCCTATGGATGGAGCATCAACGGGGCGTGATGATGCCAAGGATGGGTTCGGTCCCCGGGGCAAATTTGGAATGGACACGCATGGAGTCAAGGCGTTGTTCCAGCTGCGCCCCTTGGGATGCGTGGGGTGGAAGATAGGGCATTTCTGGGAAACTTTTAGCCAGTTTTATTAGGGCGATAAAGGGATTTATTGCCGGATTGCATGCCGGGGGCAGGCTCTGGTTGTGTGAGGAACCTGGGTGTGATGCGAGCGGCGGGGTTTGCGCGAGCGATAGCTGGAGACGCAACAAAGGAGCGAAGCGACGTGTTACAAACAGGTTGGGAAATGTTAGCTGGAGTGAACTTTTTTCCTCCCGTTCCTGTGACACACCTGCTTGCCATTAAATTATTCTTCTAGTAATATCTGCTAATGAGAAGGTACCACACTGTCTTAATTAAAATTCTTTAAAAGATTTTTTTTTTTTTTTGAATTTGCTTGGAAACAAATAAAGTGCCTTTTCTGCCTTAACAAAGGGGTCTAATCACAGAATCACAAGTGATTTCATAGCTTGCCCTAAGAAGTCTCTGCGTCTTTGCTGGGGCAAAATTAACTGGTTCTGGGAGGATTCCCAGTCAATGCTATTGTAAACTTGAAATAGGTTGCCTTGAATTAAAAATTATGCAAAGGAATTAAGATGTTTTAGAATATTTGTGGAGTCTCCCCGGGTAAAGATTGTCCTTTTTTCTTACTTTTTTTTTTTTTCTACAGGTCTCCTGATGGGTCGTAACGATCTAGATAATGCTATAAGCAATGATAATGGTGTGGTAATTCCCTTGTGGCTGCCTTGGCCAGAGCACTTTAGGATGCACGATTTCCAATGAGAGGTAATTTCACGTGTGAGATTGAGATCGTTGGAGAAAGCAGAGGAGCTTTTGGGCACCGAGCCCTTGGTGTCTCTCTGCCCGAGGTCAAACAAGCACTGGGACTTCTTGCTAGTAAGCAAAAGGGGGAAATATTTTGGAAATTTCTTTTATTTTGTGCAGGAGCGTTGGTGCAAGCATTGAGGAGGACAGATGGCTGGGTGTGTGGTCTGCAGAAAGCCTGGAGCACCGCCTGGGAAGAGGATATTGATGGATGGGCTGCAAAGTCATCTAGCCTTTAGGTAGGTCCATACAAGGTGACTTTCATGAGCTCTTTTGGGTGGGAATAACCACAGGTGAGGAGCAGCCACTCTCCGAGCTCTGCCACCCAGCAGGAGCACAGAGAGACTCCAGCTCCTTTCCATGGCAAGAAAGACGTGTCCCTTCATCCTCGAGGGTGGTGACTTGCTGGTTTTTCCAGCTGTAAGAGCGCTGGATCTGGTTGGGATTGGTCCCTGCTATCATCCATATCTCTGCTCAGCCACCCACCGTGGAGTGCCTTGTGCCACGTGGGTGATACACATATCATTGAAGGCTTGTAGACCCTCCAAGCCCCCAGTCCTGTTGAAAAGCAGGGAAAATGCTGCTGGTGGGACAACCATCCACGTTCCCCCAATGGCTGCGAGCCCTGGCATCCCTTCCTCTGTAGGACGTGTTGCTGGGCTGTTTCCGTGTGGATCGAAAGCACCAAACCTGCGCTTCAACCTCCAGCTCCTCCTCGCAGCCCTAAGAAGTGGCTTCTCCTGGGTGCCCAGCCTCAGCCTCACACTTCAGAGGGAGACGGTTCAGGGCAGCGTTTGTGGTTTCCATCTGCTGAGCTCTCACAAAGCCGGTTCCCCGTCACGTGGTGGAAGCCCTGAGCGCTGGTTACAGCATCTTCAAAGGAGGAAGCGCTCTGATGTGATCCGGTCTCCTGGAGAGGAGCATTGCCTTGGCTTTCATTGAGCTCAGGCTCAAGTCAGACACGAATGCCTTCTCCATGGAGACCTTCTTGATGTCTCCATGCAATATCCTGGCTGATTGCAAGTCAGATAGTGTTTGAAGAGCTGTAGGAAAGGACCTTCTTCTTTGAAAGGAAGAGATAAAGCTGCTGTTTTCAGGCTGACGGGATCCAGCAAGGCTTTAAAGCAGCAGCTTCCACCCAGATTGAGCAGGGAAACCCCTGAGGTCCTTGACTCTAAATATGCCTTGAACTGTGGTGGCTTCCACGGGACTTATGCCTTTGAGATTTACATGTACCCAGATGCATTAGGATAAATTAATTCTGCTTAAACACCTTACTAAATTGGGACCTGTTAAACCATCCGTGCAGAGAGGGGGAGCCTTGGGGGGGTTCCAGCCTCCTGATACGATTCTGGCATCCAAGCCTGCTTTCTCCCAGTGAAAAACCACTTTTTTAAGACCCTCTCATGAGAAAAGGGGCTGGGCAGTGCTGGTGCTCTCCCTCCCTCCCTGCAGGCTGGGCAGTTTTTGTGGCTCCTTGTGAAAAGGACCGTCAAGTCCCCATTAAGGTGGCTAAGGAGGTCCCTTGGGACATCTCCCTCTGCTTTCATGGGTCCAGCCCTCCAAAGGTGGCTGTTCCCAGCCTCTTTAACTGCAGCTCGGTTCAGCTGCCACATCAAAGGGGACGGTGGATTTGTGGGGACCGGGGTAGAGGTGATCTAGGCTCCTTCTGTCGCCACTGAGCACCTTGCTTTCCTCCCAGGGACCTTGCTCCACAGGTGCTCCACAGGAGCACAGCATCTGTGCTCCACACAGAGCTGTTCACCCTCAGCCTGGGGTGTCCCTGGCCACTTCTGCTGATTTGGGGCAAAAAGATGGACAAGGTATTTCCCAAGGTTCCTTCCCAGGCTGTTCATGGAGAATTGGTGGTCACTGGTGATACACATCATCTGCAGTGGGGCCAGGCAAGACCTTGCTCAAACCTTTTCCTTCCTTCTGCAGTCTTTCTTCTGGACAGCAGTAAAATGTGGGTGACGGGTGCCAGTCACGACACCAGTGCTGGTGAGAAGACAGTGGGATATCATGGCAATCAGCCAAGCAGAAGAGGGAATCGCCCCCAAAGGTCCTGTCTCATGCAAGAAACATGAAGAGCCACCAACCAACCGGAGCTGGGTGCCCTCCCTGCCTGTGTCCACTGGGACACTCTGGCCATGCTTGGTGCCCTGAGAGCAGGTCCGGGTGCTGCGTTCAGGGCAACTTTGTCATATTCATTTGTCATGTTGGACTCGATGATCCCAAGAGTCTTTTCCAACCGAAATGATTCTATGATTCTACGATTCTGGGCAGTTCTTCATTGGTGTGATGGAAAAGCTGGGCGTTGGATGCAGAGCTGCAGGTGACTTTCAGAGGGAGCTTCCATGACTCCTGGATGTTG
The DNA here is from genome assembly GCA_027564165.1 of Gallinago nigripennis. Classification (NCBI taxonomy): domain Eukaryota; kingdom Metazoa; phylum Chordata; class Aves; order Charadriiformes; family Scolopacidae; genus Gallinago; species Gallinago nigripennis. Next base: position 2,176,121 of record JAOQGL010000017.1, read on the forward strand.
AATGCAGCAGGCAGGTGCCAGCAGCAGCACAAGCCTCTTTGGGTTTATAAAAACCTCCATTTTGGTGGCGTTACCAGGTGATCTCAGCTGAGAAACTCTCATAGTCCTTATTTACCACCACCTTTTGCAAGAGGTGGGGTGTCCACCCCCTTCCTTCGTGAGGTTCCTCTTTTGCATAGGGCTTTGTAAGGCCATTTTTGCATCATCTGACCAGCTTGGTGCGAACACTCAGGGCCCGATGGACTATTAGGGCTCTGAGTAATGGGGTGGAATCCGTGTGATGAAAGCACAACAGCGTTGGGGATTGCCACGGCCGAGGGAGGGCAACCACCGGCCACGAGGTTAGCTCTGAAAGTGACTTTCTGGGGAAAGGTGGGGAACCCTTGTGAAAAGCAGCCGTGGGAACCCACGCCAGATTTTGGGGCTGGAAGTTCTGCTGTACCCTGTCACGGGACAGTTGTCTCTTGTGTGCTACAGGCTTTTTTTTTTATTATTTTTTTTTTCCCCAGGAAGCGTGTTCCTTCATGCACGGAGCCAAGCGGGGACGGCGGCGATGCCCTCCAGCAGCCGAGCCAACGGGGAGAGTGTGGGAGGAGGGAAATCCAGCCACTGAATTTCAACTAGTTCCCATTGATCGGTCTGTACCTCCATGTCTGCGAGGGCACATGAGCACACATATATCGTAATGACCATGGGAAGTAGCTCCTCGGTGTGTGGTTAGTGTAATGGAGTTAATTTTGCAAACTTATAAAGAGGGTTCTTAAAGAAAAGAAAAAGAGAAGGGGAATTAGAGAGGATGCGCAGACATAGCGTGCAGTTTGTTGGCAGCAGAGCAGAGAGCACGGAGCTTTTATCAGCTGTACGATCTCTGGGTGCCGCTTCGAGTCAAAAATCGTGGCTCTGCAGAGAGGGACGAAGGAGAGAGGTTCAGCAGAGGGCAAACCCTACCACTGGCCTTGTAAAAATGACTTGGCTGGTGAGATGATACCACCTCTAGTGTGGGAGTCCTCTTCCCTGGGCTCAGCTCCCAAAAAAACTAGTCACCGAGTTGAAGCCATGGGCTCCATGAATAGTCACTGGGAGAGCTTGGTGTCACCCAGGTTGCTTTTGAAAGCCACCAGCACAGGAGAACCTGGAGGCAAGGAGTCATGCTTCGCGGGGCCACAGGGGCATGATCCAAGAGCAGAGGTGGTATCTCCACACAGCTAAAGAAAATACCTCTCCCCAGCAAAAATAAAAGGTCAAATACGAAGCAGGAGAAATAACAATGCTGCATTTATGAGCACCTATTCATTAAGCTTTCAGATGGACACCCAGATTAAGGAGATTACAGAAGGCATAGGTTCTGGAGGATGTAGCTATTAACCTAATGAATGGTTGGAGTCACTTTTGTGATTCATTTTGCCACCAACATGCGAAAAACGGGCGATGTGTCACTCCAGAGGTGGCGGCTTGGTGCATCAGCTCTGGATTATGGTTGTCAAGACGGGGTTAACCAGAGCCTGTGTTTATCCTGGAGGAATTATTTGCAACTGACTTGTACTCATCACAACCCTAATGCTCAGAAAGTCCTGCTCGGAAGCTCCCCGAAGCCCTGGTTCTCTGTGCCCCCGGGTGCCACGGTTGTTATTGCCATTATTTCCCCAGCCCAACAAGCCCATGGGGTTGTAACCTCTGTTTCCAGAGATCAGCTCCCGGAATTGCCAAGAAACCACCTGATAAAGGGAGATAAAGGCAGGCAATGGTAGGGTTTAATCCCGCTCTCAGGGAGGCAAAGTCATGCTTTGGTTTCACTGATTTCACTTCTTGACCTAAATCTCCTTTTTTAGGAAGCTCTTTCTTCCATGGCCAAAGACGTGCCCATCCTGAGCTTGAAATCCCGACTTGGCCACCGTCCGTCGCAGCGGGTGTGGGAACCTGCGCTGCAAGAAAAACCCAGCGACTGGAAAAGAAAGCCAGAAATAGGGCAGAGAGATGGAAAAGAGGAGATTTTCCTGTGAATCCTGGACTTTTTTCATCGCTGTGCCAACAGGACTCCCTGGCCGTGGAGGGATGAAAGGGAAAATGTTGTTAGGCAAATCTGCAGCTTTCAGATGAAACTGCACCGAGCAGGATCTTGGAAATCCATGATTTTAAAAGCTGCTCTTAACTCTGTGCTCGGGGGATCCCGAGTGAATCAGGCACCCATGTCCTCCCCCATGAGCCAAGGAGATTCATCTGGGGAACTCCGGTGTCATTTCTTGAAGCGTCATCCGCACATGGGTGTTTTGCCTCGTTATTCTCTTTGTTCTTGTTATTCTGTGGTTGCTTTTCCTCCCTGAGCATCCCACGGGGTAATCCACCTGCTGGGCGCTGCGTGTGATACCAGGGAGTGCTCAGCACCTGCCTCTCTTGTTCTCCATCCAGAAAAAAAAAAAAAAAAAAAAAAGGCTTGTGTGTGGAAATCTCAATGACCAGAAGCCGGCTTGGTGTTCAAGGCAGCCTCATAATTGCACACCTGGCCTTCCAGCTCCTCCTTGCCTTAACGTGGGGAGAAATTTGTGTGGGGTTTTTTTTTGTTTTTTTCTCCAGGGCGTTTTTTCGCAAGCGCCGTCACCGCGCTGCTCAGCATCCCAAATACCCGTCTGCAGACAGGCGACCTGTCAGGAGGACCATGGGGTGGCTCTACTTTCCCTTTAATTACCGAGCGTGACAACTGTGGCTGTGTTGTCCTGGTTTCCATTCAGGACTGACAAACACCCCAGGCACACTGTCCCCAAAGCGTCGTCCCCCCCTTTCCAGTGGCTTCTTTCAAGTCGCTCCAAGAGCGTATGATAAAGGGAACCAGTTGCTTGCGAGATTGCTACTGGGTTTGGCCATAATTGCCTGTTGCTCGGCGGGGGTTTAGCACCTCCTTCCCACCCAAACCCTTCATCACCGTCACAAGCTAAGCTGCGGGGCAAGCTCCCGGTCCCATCTCCAAGGTCTGGGGTGCGGAGACCTTGCTTCAGACCCTGCTTCTCCGTGACACGGAATCCTCTCTCCTTCACCCCAGAATGGAAAGAACACCTTAAAGTGCTCACGGTCTGCTTTCTTCATGTAATGACATCGTTAATTTGATTTCTGTTGTATGAAAGTAGCCCGTTTCAGGAAAGCTGGCAGAGGTCCTGTTTAATACACCATCCTGGGTCAACACCTGGACCCCTCCAGAGCTGATACTTGCTCTTGTCAACAGTATTCAGTATTCAGGAGCTGATGGGTCCTTCATTTACAGTACAAAGACTTCATGTCTGCTCAATGATGGGGTTTCTGACGGTGCCCATCAGGCTGAGAGAGTTGGGGGGGTTCAGCCTGGAGAAGAGAAAGCTCCAGGGAGACCTTCCAGCCTCTTCCAGTCCCTCAAGGGGCTCCAGGAAAGCTGGGGAGGGACTCTGGATGAGGGAAGGGAGTGATGGGTCAAGGGAGAAGGGTTTGAGATGGAACTGAGATGTGGGGAAGAACTTGTTTGGTGTGAGGGTGGTGAGAGCCTGGCCCAGGTTGCCCAGAGAAGCTGTGGCTG
>JAOQGL010000017.1:2179693-2201023 GCA_027564165.1 Gallinago nigripennis
CCATCCCTGGAGGGGTTCAAGGGCAGGTTGGAGGGGGCTTGGGGCAACCTGGGCTGGTGGGAGGTGGCCCTGCCCAGGGCAGAGGGGGTGGAGTGAGATAATCTTTAATGTCCCTTCCAACCCAAACCATTCTATGATTCTGTGATCTTGTCCATTTTCACGGTGAGGGAGGCATTGCAAAGCTTGTGCCTAAAGGTTGCAAAAAAAGCTGCAGTCCAGCGCGATTCCCCCTCATTTGCATCACTTTTTTGGGGAAATGCAGAACTAATTGTGTAATGTGAGTCTTCATCCTGCAGCTACAATCTGCCCCAGAGTGATTAATCACTGAGGAATATGCCAAACTTCCTTTCATCCTCAAAAAAGGGTAAATCCACCTACTGAGCTGGACCGTGGCCAACCAGCGTTGGGTATAGACAGAGGATTCGCCGTGTAGGTCACACCTGAACCCTGAAGAATATCAGGGGGATTGTAGTTGCTACATGAAAGTATAGGACGTAAGCCCTCTTACTGAATGTGGTGGAAAAGGAGAAGGTCCAGCTCCGAAACCCAACCGGGCTGTGCGAAGGATGAGGGTGTTTCCAGGGGGAAAAAAAATAAATAAATAAAAAAATCACTCCACAACCTGCATTTCCCTGCAGACAGAGAGGGAGGGATTGCTACCTCTTCAAACACACCTCTCAGCAATTCCAGCTCCTGCCTCCACAAACCCTCCCTGCCCTGCGGCTCCGTGGTGACACGGCGGGCACCGACGCAGGAGGACCAGCCATGGTCCTCCTGGACCAGTCACCGTCCAGGTGACACCCAACCGGCCAGTTGGTTCGTGGGGCTGCTCTGGGGTTGGGCTCTCGGCACTTTTTCCGAGTAGGCTTGCTGGACCTCTTGGCTGTGGTCAGGAACTCCCTCGAGCCACCTCAATGGCACAAGCCTAGAAAAAATGGAGAAGGAAAGTTAGGTTCCGAGGAGAGCAGAGCTCCTGAAAAGGTTTTGTTGATGTAGAAGAGAAACCTTGAGCACCCCCACAAAATACTTTGGGGTCAGAATTTACCCAGATGTTTGGTTTGGTGACCAAACAGAAAGGTCTACCATTGACCATGTTCTAGCTAAGTTGAAGCATCCAGAGAAAATTGGATTTTCCATTAAAATCAGCTTAAAAGGAAGCAAGTTGTGTTAAGCAGAGGCGAGAAAGATCCAGCATGAACCTATATTGCTTGTACCCAGGGAGGTGGAGAATCTTCCACCCACATGCTCAGCCTGGACCACAAGCCCGGAATATCTTGCTCCTACTCTGCTCCATCCCTTTTCAAATGAGATCTCTGACTAAAACCTGCCCCCTCCCTCCCGTTACTAATATCAACCACATCACAAGGAACAACTTGCTTTTGAATATGATGCGGATTGTGGAGCCGTCTGGCTGCAAGGAATGAGCGAGTTCCTAGCAGGAACTAATTACTGGCTAATTTCTTACCTGTATTTATCCACAATCTGCTTTGTGCGCAGGCTCCTGGGGTATCGCTGGTTCCCACCTGCCCTAAAAACTGTCAATCTGCTTCCTCGGGCTGAAAATCCAGCCTCGGATTTCCCGGCTGCGCAGCCACAGGACACTCCACTTGGCAGCCACCCCCTTGTGATGGGGTTAATAATAATAGAGGAATAATTATAGCACGGGATGCCGTCACTAAAGAATAGGAGGCAACGTATCAGGAGGAGAGCTAGACCATCTCATTTGGTCCAGGGGGTAAAAACGGGGAATAAACCCACTGTGCTTTCTGGGAAGGTGTTATATAGCTTGAAAATTGAAAAAAAAAAAAAAAAAGGCAAATGATCCCTGATAATGATTACCTGAGTAATGGGAAAAAATGCAATAAATCTACATTCGCTTAGTCAGGCCACAAAAATGCAACTTCTGTCCTTCAGGGAAATTCTGAGCTATTTAAACTTATTTTATTTTATTTTTTTAACACGAGTTGATTTTATTTTATATTTTATGTGGGATATTCCAAACGGTATCTTTCTGATGTGGCTGAGGACTTCATAGTTTGCCTCCCTAAGGAATTCACCGCAGAATAAAGCGAATTTCCTGCTCCTGCCTTATCAGCACAGGAGGTGGATTTGCTGCTGCGATTTCTTTATCTCCGTGTTTCATCATCCCAGATGATTTAGCCCTGGAGCTGGAGCTTTCGTCTCTGCTGCTGCTGTTTTCACTCGTGTAGGATGAGTGGGAGCGGGGTCACCACCACCACCATCCAGCCTGCAAGCTCCTCTGTTGGTCTGAACTCCAGACCTTCTGCCCTTACCCGGGTCCCTCCGACCTCCCAGATTTTTAATGCCAAAACTAAGGTAGGTATTTCCACACCTACTGCCACCCTCACGCCACAGCCCACGTGTGGTCTACCAGTCAACCACCAAGGTCCCCACCGGACCCAGAGACCAGAGAGGGTTCTTGTTTCAGCAAAGCCATTCAGATTCCTCACTGTTTCTGCTGGTTCAAAGACCGGATGAGTCTGGTTTTGCCTTTTCTGCTGCTTCTGAGCTAAAAAAAGGCTTCGAAGACCCATCATCCAATGCTAGAAGTCTGCCATCGAAGACTGGCATCTTTAGCTCGTTCCAGGCAGGGAGAGAAGAAAGGGGCAGAGGAGGAAGGGAAGGAGCCCGTCTGGTGGCAGACTTTGAAACTTTCCCTTGTGCTGGGAACGGTTGGATGAGATAAATCTTTTTGAGCCCGTGTGGGTTTGTTTGGTTTGTGGTAAAAGATATCTGCTTTTGACATGAAAAAAACCACGATAGTAGCTATCAATCACGCACATGGAGAATAATGAGCAAGTGAAAAAGCTTAAATGACTACCTTGGCTCAGAGAACATTTCCTTGTTTAATGTATTCCACTTAATTACCAGTTCAAATATTTACTGCCATGTGTGGTCTTTTCAGCTGATTGCCACGGTTGCACCCTCTCTTCTGCCTCACGCTGCAGGGACACGCTGTGGAGATGGCTTTCTTGGAGATTACTTTCTCGGAGATGACTCTTTTGGAGATGACTTTCTTGGAGATGAGTCTTTTGGAGATGACTTTCTCTTTGTTCCTGCAAGAGTCCCGCCTCTTCCTCCTCTTCCCGCCTTCTTCTCTTGGTGTATTTAGCACAAAGGAGATGCTTTAGGGGAAGGTGAGTCACCTTTTCTAGCCTATAAATTAAGCTCAGGGTGAGTGGGTCACTGTGATACGGCTCTCTTTTTTTGAAGATTAATTTATGACAGAAGCGTTGAACCCTGGACAGGAGGAAATGGAAAATTCTGGTTATAAAGGGTGGTGACATCTTTGAAGGAAGTCACCCAACACAGGGGTGGAGTCACCCCTATCTTCATCCTGCTCTTTTTGCAATGCACCCAAAACATGCTTGGGTTTTGGGGGCACCGTCCCAGTTGCCCACCTCTCCCTACGGATGATGGAGGAGACCTGGACCTTGGTCTAGATGGCTTTGCTTCCTCCCACTTTCTTCTCCATCTCCTTGACCACGGTAGCCTTAGCTTGGAGTGCTCGTATGAGTCAGCCAAAACACCAGAACCAAAACATTTCATAGAATAAAATTACTGGAGTGGTATTTTTAAATTATTCCTATTCTTTACAAGAAGAATCAAATGGGAATATTTCTCAATTATCAAAAGGTTTTCTCTGGTTATTTTTAACTGAAAGAAAATCCAGTTCCCCAACTTAAAATGACTGCGTGTTTAAGATAATTGCTATTAGAAAGAAGAGCAAAAAAATTACTCAAAACAATCCTCAAGATTTTTTATTTTAAAAAAAATGAGAAAGAAATATACCAATCATTTACCAGGAAAGGTTTCTGAGCTTGTAATAGAAGCGCTAATGAATAGTTTGAAAATCATTTGAGATGAACCTTTTCCTTTTACTACTGTGACAAAATGTGAAGAGCCCATCCAGCTGTACCCATAGAGAAAAAACTAAATGCAGCCTTCATTTTTCCCTTTGGTTTGCTAAAATTAGAGCTAAGAATATTTGGGTGTTGGCTCAAACATGAGGAGGAAAGGAGCTGCCCTTCTTTTGGACGAGGTAATACCATCTTCCTTTCTTCTCACTATTATTCAGTCCAGTAAAAGATAATTATTCTCCCGCTGAAATTAGGCAGTCGCCTCCTTCTTCCTTGGTTGAGATGGGAGAAGTCACCCTTGGTAGTGGTAGGAAGGTTCTTCTACCTCCTGTCTGCAGTCCACCCCTGAAGCAAGAGAATGAGGCTCTGCAGGCGACAGCCCAGGCTGGTGTCCTCTCTTATCTGGGGACACCTTGGTGTCCCAACGTTAATGGTCGGGAAGGGAAAGCTCTGGAAAACCCAGGGCTTGCTGGGCTTTCAGCCCTTCAAGGCTGGGAATGTCATGTAAAGCCAGTTCCTGTTTGGCTGGGCCACGGAGGGAGAGCGAGGAAGGGCAAGACCAGCCGGTCAGGTCAACCAGCAGCAGCTGGTGAGGACTAACCCCAGGTCCCAACGCTGGGGCTTTTTCCACCTGCTCTTTCTCAAGCAACTATCTTTTTTTTAGGAGCAGCAAAACCCCACAAAAAGTGGCCTCTGAAACAAAGCCAAGCCGAGTCATTCTGGCTGTGGATTGTGAAGACATGGCCATGCCTCCTCGTAGCCACGAGGAAGACCCAAATGTGGAGTCACCGCGGTTCCTGGACAGTCATCCCGTGCACACACCATGTGGCTTTTGCCCACAGTGACGTCTGGGGAATCAGTGACTTTCAGGCAATTAACTGGAGCTGCCTAATGACCCAGCAGGGACATAAGCACTGGGCTTGTCTTCTTCCCAAATCCCATTTGCAAGTGGCGAATGCATTAAGCTCAGATGCAAAATTATCCGGTGAGGTGGGCTCCATCACATCTAATTGGAGCCACTTAACAGGCAGATAAACTGGGTTTCCTCCTCTGAGAGAGGGGCTCGGGTGGAGGACTCTCTCCCTCGCCTAACTGGAGCCTGACACGCAGATGGTCAGAGGCAGATGAGACACTTTCTACTCTTAGCATGGAAATAACATCCCATGCCCTTCCCCAAAGGTGCTTATCTTCTTCCTTGCGTCGGCCTTTAATATTCACTTTTTTTTTTTTTTTAAGGGTTGCAATTAGAATTTCGCCCTGTGAGAGCGGGGAGATGAGAGGAGGTGCCGTGTGACCTGTAATTCTTCGTGTGCCGGAGACAGGGAGGACTTCACTGTGATCATAGTGTCTGCAAAGGCAGGGGATGACGGGCAGGGTGTGCTCCTCTGGCTGCACGCCGGCGTCTCGCACGGGGACGTCTCCTTAAGCACTAATGCCCCTGAGCCAGGAGTGATCTAATTGATGGAGCCAGTAGAGTCTAGAGCTTGATGCATTTCGGGCTAAATTGGGTGCCTGTCTTTGGTCCAATGCATCACCCCATGGAAATGTTGGGGTTTTTTTCCATGAAACGTGCCCCCAGCTCTGCTTGGGAGACTTCAAAACTGAGACAGAGTTGATTCCACCCCGTTATGGCCAAGAGACCTCATAACTTATCCCATCACCTTTTAGGTCGTAGAGGGTAAATGTCACGCTTTGTCATCCCTAATGCCACTGACGTGAAGGTTTTTATGTCTGAAATACAATCTATATATGTGAATATGATATGATTCTGGTTGAGCACAGCCCTGCTCACAAGCCCACTGAGCCCAGGAGGTCAACGTTGGCATCTACATTCAACTGCTGTGAGGTGGAAGGATCAAACAAAGGTTCTTCTGAGGTTGCAGCACTGAGCGAAGCTACAGGTGGGCAAACTTGTCGTAGAGGACATCTTACAGTGCTCAGAACTATTCTGGGGGGGGGGTTGGGCAATCTTTGTCATCATTTGGGCTATAAAATATCAATGATGGGAGATAAATAAAGCAGAATAAACATCATTGGAGTCCCCTGGCATCTGGGTCCCACCACGCTCCAAACTGCCCAAAGAGAATCAGAAATTCTGTTTGGTCCTTTCTTCCCCCCAGCCCCCTGGTGTGTGAAAGAGCCCTTTTTCACCCATTTTGTAATTTCTTTAAATGACATCCATGGAAAAAAAATCAGAGCTGAACCACGTACTTTCAATGCAGTTTATTGAAGGCGCAGTGAAAAGCTGGGAAGAGGGAGCAGTCGATGAAGGAAGCTCCGATCTTGTGAGCCCCAGGTGTCAACTGAGATTTACACACCAATATCTTCCCTCGGTATTTTGGGGGTGGGTATGGGAATGGGGGGTGGGGGTGGGGGGGTGAGCTCTTCTAAAAATCAGCGCGCTTTGAACCAGCCACCCCTAACCTGCAGAAGCGAATGGAAGTAAAACTACGTGTTCATCTGTAAGCAAATTCCACAAAAAGCCTATGGCTGCGGCGTAGCCAGCAGGTGCCTTGGAAGCTGGAATTGCCTGGCTTAAAATTTGCAGCTCCAGTTTTGCAGCTCAGGGTTTCCTCTTAGACCAAAAAAAAAAAAAAAAAGAGGCCAAAAACAAACAAACAAAAAAAAAGGGTGGGGAGGGGGGTAACGTGCTCTTTGCGGTGCCCCCTGGGAAAGTTAAATCATCACTCTCTTTTCTGAAATGCTTTGGGAGGAGCTGGGGGGAGAAAAAAGAGGTGTCTTGTGAGGAAGAACATGGTTAATGGATCTGCTCGTTACGGGAAAAGCCAGGGAGAGGGAAGGCAGCGCAACCAGAAAACCCTTGAAGCTGCAATAATCTAGAAAACATAAACTCAGGGGAGTAACACTGGTGAGCACCTGCTGGAGAAGCTTGTGGGATGTGTCTTTAGGGTAGGGGACTCTCCAAACATCACTTGGTGGGGGTCTATGTTGGATGCCAATAGATGTGGGAAGGGGCTGGGTGACAAACGTTGCTGCTGGTGGGCAGAGAAACTACCCTGCGCTGTCTCGGTGGAGGGACCCCTGCCTCCAAGCCTTGCTCTCTGCCGTTGGTGGCCCTACGGGACCACGCAGGGGTCTCTGACCACCCCGAAGTTCCCCACCACGCCGTTGTTGCACCCCACCACCTCAGGGCTGTTGGCAACCACGACGGGGTTGCCCCCCAGCTGCCTGATGACGCAACCTTGGTTTCCAAAGCTGACCACCCCTCCGGCTTGGCAAGCCCCCATCCTAGCATTCAAGCCCCCACTTCCCGTGCTGATGACGGTACGGGCTGGGTAACCCCCGCTCCGGGAGCTGAACCCCCCATTTTTACAGTTGACCCCTCCGGCTTGACAATACACCTCTGGGACACACTGCTTGGCCACCGAGCTCATGACCCTCTTGGGGTGGATCCCGGCGCTCCGGGAGCTGAATCCTCCGTTCTGGGAGCTGTGTCGTCCGGACCGTCTCCCCAGGGAGCCGTAGCCACAGGCAGCCCCGTTTGCTGCCAGCATCCCGCAGTCGTCGGGGATGTTGTAGCCGCTGCTGACCACAGCTGCAAGACAGCCCACACGGGATGCATTCTTGAGATGAGGAGAAACTGGAAGGGTCTCCAGACCCTGGAGGAATTGGGCAAATTCCTCCAGATTTGCCCAATGTATCGGTGCCCACCCCCCCAGCCTGCTCCTTCCAACTCCTCCCCCGTGTCCCAGCACATCCCCCCTCACAGATCCTCCCAGTTCCCACGTTGCTCATCTGGCTGGTGGCAAATTCTTCCCCAGGGTCAGTGCACGTGGGGGCATTGCCTGGTGGGTTCACCAGGATGGCTCGATATTGTCTCCAAGAGTAAAGGGTCATGAATTTGTCTTCCACCCGCCTCCCCCACCCTCATCCAAAAGCTGAATATTATTTTTTTTTTAAATTCTTTTTGAAATTTGAATTTCTTTTTTAAATTCAGAGATATTTGAGATTTCTGGGACTAGACATTCATCATCAGCCTGGACTGAAGCGGAAAAGGGAGGCAGAGGGAGCTGGGGTAGAGGGATTCTCCATAAACTGCCTTTCCTAAAATGAAAGACCCTCATGGCTGAAAATCTTGGGGTTACTTACACACGCTCACGGGGTTCCCCACACATATCCTGTTTGGGGAGAGAAGAGAAATGCACATTATCCTATTAACCAGTGGCAGGCACATCTAGAAACCTGACGTTACTCATAACTTCCAGCCGTACACCCAGCCCACTTAGTCCCTTGTTGTGACACGTCCGACTATCCCCAGGACAGCAACTGGTTTTGCTGGCCCAAGGGTGGCCCAAGTGGCCCCCAGCCATATCTCCAGCCCCAGTTTCTGTGAGCCTGGGAGGATCCTGGAGTGACAAAACTCAACTTGGGAGCTGGAAGCATTCTGGCTTCTATTAGACAGGAGAAAAGGGAGAAGGTCTCTGTCACCCACCTGCTCTCTTCACCCTCCAGTAGAGTCTTATAGGTGGCAATCTCAATATCCAGGGCCAGCTTGACGTTCAGCAGCTCCTGGTAGTCCCTCAGCATGCAAGCCAGCTCATCCTTGGCCTTCTGGAGGGCGTTCTGCAGCTCAATGTGCTTCTCTCGGGCATCTTTCAGGGCACAGTCCCCGCGCTGCTCGACATCACAAATGGAGGTTTGCAGGCAGGAGACCTGTCAGGAGGGAGGAGAACAGAGCAGGTGTCTTCAAGGCTTCGTTTCCTAATTCCTGGGCATTCTGGTTTGGGGTTAATCCGCTCTTCCAATAGCAAACAAAGGGAAAAAACCACTGGCTTCCCTTCTCTCTATCCACTTCTCAACTACACACTTTCCAACTACAGCCTAGAGCAGGTTTAACTCTGTTAAAAGCCAATGCGTCATCTTCTCCCATATCTGAGCTGTCCTCCAAGACATTGCCCTTTCTGGAAACGTCGCCTCTGGGCCTCTCCTACCTGCTTCTTCACGTTCTCCAGTTCACACTGCAGCTTCTGTATCATCCGGGTTAGCTCTGAAATCTCACACTTGTTGCTTTGCAGGTCATCGCAGTACTTGCCCCTCTTGTCCTGAAGCTCCTGAAACTGGACCCAAGAGAGAAGAGAATCGTCATTTTTTGACCCGCAGCCTGCTAAGGTGCCAGGCAGACCCCCGGGTGGCTTCTTACTCACCCTGGTTTGGTAGAAAGCATCGACTTCTTCTTTGCTCTTCTGAGCTATTTCTTGGTACCAGCACTCAACGTTCTTGATGATGCTTTCCATGTCCAGGTCTCGGTTGTTGTCCATTTTGACGATGACGGAGGTGTCGCATAGCTGGCGATCTACCTGAGCTCGTTCCTGCAGGTTGGGGAATGGCTGAGTCAGCTCCCAGCAGCTCTCAGGCTTTGTAGATCGGGGACAAAGAGCCAGCAGGGCTCAGCTGGTGGCTCTTAACGAGAAGTGGGGAAATGCCCCCGGGGTTGGCTCAGCAGAAAATCCTCCCTGCTGGATGAGTTGCTGCATGTCGGCTGCTGACCCACCTGCTGACCTGCAGCAATTCTGTCCACATCAAGGGCAAGGAATTGGAGTGACTTAACCCTTGGTATCCTGTCATCTTCAGCTGCTTTGCTGATGTTAATGACAGGGTTTAAGCCGGGAGCTTCTTTAGCTCTAATCAGGCAGCTGCAATCCGGAGTAACGAGCCAGACGCATCCCTTTTCTCAGGGGTAGAGTTAGGACACGGCCAATTCATACCTGGAGCTGCATTAAGAAAGGGGGAACCACCCTATTTCCAGCATAATCATGCTAATATTCTATCAACCTTGTAGTTCCCCTGCTTTCAAGTGTTCTGGGCTTGGGATGAGAGATGTCCAAGAGGGATTTCAAGCACCTGAAGGATGAGAAAGCACTCCCAGACTCCTGGGATGGACCAGAGACACTCACCTCCTCAAACACGCATTTCAACAACTCCAGCTGCCTTCTTAACAGATCCACCTTCACCTCCAGCTCTTCCTTGTTCAAAAAGATGCAGTCTGCGTCCTGAAAGACAAGGAGACACGCTCCAGCCCCGTCCCACCGAAAACACCGGAGAAACTTGCACGAGACAGAGCCAATAAAACAGAAACGTGTTTCGACAAGATCTCCAGAGCAGAAAAGGTGTGAGAGGGTGAGTCAAGATGCCCTGGTGTCTCCCGAAGGAAAATAAAACCATGCCAACCTGACTTACAGGGATTAGTTTATTTATTACTCAGGACCTAGCTGCAAACTCAGAATTGGCTAATGAGTATCCAAGCGTAGTTTTTTTAATATTGTTCAAATGATTTCTGCTTTTCTGATGTCCAAGAATAAAGGATGTGAAAATAACCGGCGTCTTAGACACCAGGTGACCTCTCCCACTCTGTCTCCCTTCCACAAATACACCCTCCCATTACACTTCCAGAATGTTCTTGGGGTAAGAAAACGATTGCTGTAGCGCTGGCGATGTAAGCTTTGAGGATACACTATTTTTACTTGCATTTGCCTCTTTTTTCTGACCCTGTGCCTCTCTACTGGCCTCCTTCCTTCTGCTCATTATATCGGTTTTTCACCAGGCATTTGCTAATAATGCACGATTTCAGCCAAGCTGAATAAATGAATCCATTATAGGCATAAAAATTCGTGTGTTTTAAGCTGCTCACCTTTTTGAGGGCCACAAACTCGTTCTCCACAGTTGTACGCCTGTTGATTTCCTCTTCATATCTGTTGGAAAAGGAGGAGAAAAAAAAAAAAAGAAAAAAAAAAGAATAAAGGCTGAGACAAGCAATGCCACCAGACAGGGAGTCATTAACCATCAGGTATAAATGACACCCTTCCCTGGCCCAGAGACTGCCATCGGGCACTCTAGGATCAGCGTCTGGAGACGAGGCATTAGCCCATCCCAAGATCAGAAGCTTCTTCATGAGCGACAGCATTAACAATGCAAAGAGCTTGCCAGGGAGACAGAAGAATGTGACATCCCCAACGGGGACGTGCCCCGTGTCTGGGAGAGACGTCGCCTGAGCTGAACCGGAGGAGAAGGGGGCACGCCAGCAGCTCGAGGAGACCTGAAGGTCCTTACTTGCACTTGAACTCCTCCACCAGTTGGCTGGTGGCACATTCCTCGCTGCCCAGCTTCTGCTTCTCGCAGAGCAAGCAGTCCAGGCGCTTCCGCAGGTCGCAGATGTAGTTCTCGAAGTAGAGCTCAAGGTTCTTCCCTTTCTTTGGGAGGACGTACTGCTGCAGGAGGCCCCACTTGGTCTCCAGCACTTTGTTCTGCTGCTCCAGGAACCGCACCTGCAGGCCAAAAAATAGCAATTCTTCCCATAAAAAGAGATGAACGTGGTGAGTGGACACTTGGGTTGACTGTCTCTCACCTAAGAATAGGATTTTGGGGAAGTGACAGGCGGTATGCCACGACAATTGTAAAATTATCTGCCCTTGTCTAGAAATCTAAAAGTCATGGGTCTAAATTATTTGGAAATCTGGAAGTCATGGGTCTAAATTATTTGGAAATCTGGAAGTCACGGGTCTAAATTATCTGGAAATCTGAAAGTCACACGTCTAAATCTGCCTTTCTCATCAATGAATAGAAATAAAGCTCCTCTGGATGGTCTTGCTGATGCACTTTGGGATGAGATCGAGTCCCCAGAAGGTGGAACCTGTTTGTCTCTCTTTTATCTCCAGAGGGTGACAGCTCAGACTTACCCTGAATCAAGACTAACCTCTTTTGCCTTCAGGAATGTTTTTGGAACAGTCACTATATTTAAAGTCAAATGGGGGGAAAATGGTCTAATACAGGGCAGAAAGATGAGCCTGTCAGGGCTCTTAACTTCTAACTGGGCTAGAACAAGGCTGCAAGGAGAAATCCAGCCTTGACCTGAAGCCGTCCAAGGTGGAGACACCTGCAGGAAAGTCCAGGGCTATGGTTGCCACAATACAAACACCAGCAAACACTAGGAGGGGTGTGTGGTCCTTCCCCAGTAAGGAAGACCCCAGTCTGGACCAACCTGGTTCTGCAGGGACCTGGACCCTTGCGCGGACCCAGCTCAGGGATTCAAGGACTGGGATTTGGGAAGAGGGTTTTGGTTGTGTTGAGTTTTTCTGAAAGAGGTGGAAGAAGGAATGGTGGGGAATGGTTTTCACTCACCTTGTCGATGAAGCAGGCGAACTGGGTGTTGAGGGTCTTGATCTGTTCCTTCTCCTGGCAGCGTATCTCGTGTTCCAGGGGGTCCACCCCAACGCAGAGGGGCTTCAGCAGCCGCTCGTCGATGCAGATCCCTTGGATGCCGTCCGCCTTGCGGTCGGGGTAACCCCTCACGATGCTGTATCCCCGGGGGCCGCAAAGGCCAACCCTTCCTCCACCAACGCCGCCGTAGCCTACGCCGCCGAAGCCGAACTCCCCAAAACATCCGGTACCGCAGACCCCGTTGACGTAGGAAATCCGCCTGTTTCCACCCAAATTGCAGACGCTCCTGCTGCTGTAGGCACCGGCTCCGCATCGGCCGGGCGGGCAGGCGGAGGCGGCGTAGCTTCGCCCACAGATCTCCGAAGCTGAACTGAAGCCTCTTCGTCCCAGGACGGACCTCACCGTGGGCGCCTGCCTGCTCATGGCGGCCGGTCGGAAGGTGGGAGGTGGGAGCTGAAGGGGGAAGGCTCTTCCAGAGGAGAGGAGCAGAGATCCCGCTGAAGTGCCACGGGGATGCTACCCCTTATATACATTTGGGAAGCTGGCCTTGATTTGATCAGGACCTTAATTTAAAGCGCTTAAGGGTTTGGTTTGCCTGGCAGCAATAAATGCTCCTCAAGATGCAAAACAGCCCGGCAAATACTAACTACTGAGGAAATAAAAAGGAATCTAAAAGTGCTCTGTGTGCAAGTTGGCTTGGAATATATTACAGTTTGAAGTGCTCCCCTAACTTACGCTAATTATAGTTTAGCGAACATTTTTTGAAGAAACTCTTTGTGATTTGTTTGCAGCGTGTCGTTTGGGGTTTTGTGTCTCATGGGTTTTTGTGTGTGATGGCATGTTTTGCAGACTTGCACTTTGCGGGGTTAATTTCACAATCTCTCCTCTTTTTCTCTCACCAGGCTTGTTTTGGGTGCGGAAAAGTAACCAAAAAAAAAAAAAAAAAAAAAAAGAAAAGAAAATAAGAAAGTCAACAATGGAAAAACCACAGTGGAAGTTGTGTTGTGATGATTGGATCATTTCTGTGCCTGAAACACCAGAAAATTCACCGAGTTATGGGTCTGGATTCATGTGTGAGGACTCAAAGTGCTCCCAAAAAATATCCCTGTACAGCATTCCACACTGACCTTCTCCTACCACAGGAAACACCACCAAAACAGAGCAGGTTGCACCCAGGAACCAAGGCAAATTTCAGTTTTCTTGCTCAGTTCATGCTCCGTGTGGTGGGCGACATTATCACTCGAAAAATGCTGCAAATTCCTAACTTGATGTCCTTTGGGCACAGTGAAATCTTTGGCCCTCACCGCATTGGAGCTTTTGGGTGTCGGAGACCTTTTTGGTTCACCTTCGGGTAGTCTCTAGAGG
This sequence comes from Gallinago nigripennis, assembly GCA_027564165.1. Taxonomy (NCBI): domain Eukaryota; kingdom Metazoa; phylum Chordata; class Aves; order Charadriiformes; family Scolopacidae; genus Gallinago; species Gallinago nigripennis. Next base: position 2,193,115 of record JAOQGL010000017.1, read on the forward strand.
GAACAAAAAAGGAACAGTAGCCCGTTTCAGGCTGGTGAGATCCACCTCATTCACGAAGTGACGGCTGAAAGTCGGGTGGCTCTGCCAGACACGTCCTTGACACTCGCTGGAGAGGCACCTCCAAGAGAAACAGCCCCTGGGTCCGTGCTGGGGACCTGGGGTGATTCACCCTCCGCAGGCGCTGGTCTTTCTCCACCAACAGAGGAAGTCTTAATGAGTAGATTAGACTGGACACCAGGGATGGGTTTGACTCACATTGGCAAGATGAATCTCTCTCTCTCTGTCCTAATCACCAGCCTGAGGAGGTGAGACAGTCAACCTATCTGCCAACCATCTCGGGGCCTTCTCCAAACCGACATTTGGAAAGTCAAAACAATAGGGCTCTTTCAGCTCTTTGAGAGTAAATTGTTTGGGAGAAAAATAGATGTTATAGTGCCAGCAACTAAATGCCCTCAGCCCTTCCTAACTGAAGAGGAGCAGCTCTTGGAGGACTCTGCATCTTCTACAGGCAATGTGATGGTATCTGGAGACACCTACTAGCTTGGTTCCCTCATTACCCTCCTCCCAAAATGTTTTCCAAGAGTTGGGATTGGGCAGTGCAAAATATGAAAACAATGCTAAACCTCTGTAAAACGTTAAACCTTCTAGTATTAAGTTCTTAAAAAGAAGACACCCAAACCAAAACCATAGGACGTGACTGCAGCACCGAGATTCACGAGGCCATTAATTGAAGGTGTAATTGTGAGTTTGAGGGGCTGCTGGTATAAATTAGTTGCGTAAACTGATACTTTTGCCCTGCACGAATGGGATAATTCAACCTATTTACAGCATGACTTTCAGATTACACCTTTGCTTGTAGCATTTTAGGCCCACAGTTCATACTGGGTTGCCAGCACAGTTGGCAGTTCCAGCTGAAAAAAAATATTAGAGACTTCAAGCTAAAGCTTGGAAATTCCCTTTGAGTCCTAAACAAAGAATTATGAGAAGCAAAATGCATGTTTGAACCCAAAGACAAGCACAAAAGGCAATTATTATGAGCTCTAAACGAGGAAAATGGCCTCCCAGAAGCCAGGCTGAAGCCTGGTGTTGCCACCACTGCCTTTCTGCACCCCATAATATGCGTCGGAGGCGTGGGAGACACCTGGGACGTGGTGGAATCAGCAATTAAACATCTGTGAACCAGCTCTGCTGCAGCAGCCTCAGTTCCAAAACACCTTCCCAGAGCCCCTGCCTTCCTGAGAGCTAAGAGATTTTGGGCATAAATTAGCCGGTATTGGGTAAAATTTCTGTGTTGGCCAAATCCCTGTTGTTTCTCCTGAATCCCAGGGAGAAGGCACCTATGTAGAACGTACATTTAATGTCTTTCAGGTCTTTCCAAGGCACAACAAGTGCTTCACCTGTTGGTGCACAAATCCTCAAGAATTGGGAATTATTTATTGTGAGCGTGGCCACGGGAAATGGGAGAATACTCTGAAACAGAAGTTGCATCTTTTTGACTTAAAAAAAAATAATAAAAAAAAAAAGGAAGAGAAGGACTGAGGAAGCAAAAAAGGAAAATATTTTGATGAGGGGTTTGATGAGTCATTTTGACAACTTGCAATCTCTCCCTTTGTCAGCATTCTTCTCCCTCAATGTGCTGCTGAAAATGGAATTCATTAGGAGAACATGTGAAGTTCCCTAATTCGTTTGTTGCCTCCAGGGATGAATCCAAACTAACTCTCAAACTACGTTTTATGCGATAGTCTCAAAGAGCCGTGCTCCATCTCTGTAATTATCTGCAGCCGTAGAAAACTCATTGCATTCAGGTACGACAATGGCAATAACGTCTCCGTACTGACACCATTTGATAGATGTAATTTTGGGTCTTAACACCTACTTTTATATCCACGGTTTCTTGGACCATGTCAACTCTGGTCCGTGCCATTCATGAGATGTTAAAGAATTGATTTGATGAGTCCAGCCTGGCTCCCTTGTATCCTAAAGCCAACGTTGTCCAAGGGAATTCAACCTGGTAATGTATTTTTTTCCTCTCATTAGCCTACATCTGCTCTACGTTAGAAGTCGAGGCTGGGATTTTCAAAGGATGTTCCTCATAAAATTCATCAAACGCTGGGCCTGGGTGCACCTTCCTCCCTGCTTCATCCATCAAGCTACCCATGGATTCTAATTTTGCCTTTGAGGCTCCCTCTACGGCTGATGGAAAGAGATAGGCATCTCCAGACGGTGACTCACCGCATCCCAAAATAGGCAGCTCAGGCAAGGTGGGAGGAATCCACCTCTGGAGGGACTCACCTCGCTTCTCCTTGACTACCGGAGGCAGTCTAGACAACCAGACAAGGAGACCCAGGCGCCCCACTTCTGGCTGCTTAGAGTGAGGTGAAATTAGTCCCACCCTTTGGGCGCCGAATTTCTTGGGCGCCTTTGAAGTCTTAATGAGAGCACCCAACATCACACGCTCCGCCGCTTCGCCCCGGCCCCAGCGTGAGCGCCCGGCGTATCTCCGTGCGGTGATCAGCGTCGATCAGGGCCACCAACAAAGCCAAGGGTTGGGTTTTGGTCTTTCCCCTGTCGATGTCCTTCCTCCTGCAGAATTGGGCAGGAGAAATGAGCGCGGGATGGATGGGAAACCTGGGGCCCCTGGACGGGATGGCATCACGCTGCCCGGGAAAGGCTTTTCTAAAAAAGGGAAAAAATATTGCAGCTGTTGTTAGAGGAGAACAACTTCTGTATAAATCTACAGGAGCCCTCATCGCTTCCAGTTGAAGACGTTTTCTTGGGCAGGAGGGACTCCCTGAGCTGTAGAAGGAAGGAATCTCCCATGGAAGGTTGGGTCCTCCTGGGGAGCACGTTCAGGCGGCGGGAGATAAGCTCGTACTTTTGCTATGCAAAAGGGTGCCCAAGCCCAAGTTTGGTTTGATTTTCATTTGATTTGATTTGATTTGATTTGATTTGTGTAGCTTTGTGATGTACTGCGGAATTTCTGTCGGAACGCCTCGGCCGGTTCCTGAAGTGCTGACGTTGAGAGGGGCTGGTCACAGGTTTACGGTGAAGCACTTCCTAAATTAACTTATCAGATCTTGAAATGGTGACGGGGCTGGGGGGGGAGTTTGGAGGTGAGAAACCAACCCCAGTTCTGTGTCATTTCCCTGACTTACTCCTCTCTTGCATAAAAAGCGAGAGGATCGTCTGTTTTCAACGGGGACACCATGACCTTTACGAGACACTCAAACCCCTCTCTATGAATATTTATGGATGCTCAATTGTTTTTTTCTTGTCAAATCTTTCTTGTGGTTTTCCTTCATTAGAGATTGGGCCTAGGGTTTTGTTGGGGGTTTTTTTTTTTGTGTTCTTCACATTTGATTGGGAAACGGCTTCCTCTCGCGTGAGAATTCCAGGGGGAGAGAAAGCTCTCCCAGTTCTGAATCGCAATAATTGCTCCGGGTGGGAAAGACCTTCCCTCTGGATTCCCCCTTTTATAACACAGATATGGGTCCAATGTGTCTCTATAAGGCCCGTTTCTTTGTTCTGCTCGTGCTTTCATCAGTTTAATCGCAAAACACTTTATTCCTTTGAGGTTGATTTATGTTACTAATTTGTTGACTTTTTTTTTTTTTTTAATCCACTCAAATGCACAATAAAATATCTCCCTTTGATGTGTTTTGAAATCCATAGCTGTCAGATTTCTAAACTGATGCCAAAATAAAGCAACCAAGCACATTCCCGAGTTGTTGTTTTTTTTCCTATAATAACCCTATTGCAGCAGATTTTGGAGGGAAATAAAATGTGGTTTGTTGTCACACCTCCGTGGTAGAGATGCTGCAAAAATTCAAAGAGACTGGGATGACTTCTCCACGCATCTTCAAACACCCATTGAATAGCCTTGGGTGGGAGCCAAATTTGGGGCAAATCAGCATAAATAAGATGACTTTAAAAGGCTTCCAGGATTTACACCAGCCAAAGACTCTCTGGGCAGCCCTGCTGTGTCTGATTAACTGGTAAGACTTCTAATCAGCAGGTATCTCTCGTCTAATTTGGGAATAGGGCATTCCTGGGCAAACTCTAAAAAAACAAGTGGCAACAGGTTGTTTTTTTTCCCCATGCAGTTTATGGGGAAAGAGCAAAAAGTGTGAAGCTCTCGAGTCATCAAGACAGAAGTGAGGGTGCTGTGATTTCTGCATCTGTCAGGACACCGAGCAGGGAAGTTAATGGGAGTACGAGAGACGTAATTACCCTTCGCTGGCTACAGAAGGTGAAATGTGGTGGGGTTTTTTTTTTAATTGAGATTTCCTTTATGACTTGCTGCCTGCACAGGGATGACCCAACTGCTCCAAGACAGTGAATAAAGGCCGTTGCTGGAGCCCCGTCACTCCTCTCCGTCATCCCGTGTGTCTCACCACCGCGGCTCCACCTGCTTGCCCAAAATTACATCAGATAGAGTTCCATGGAACAGCAAGTCCTAGAGAGCTCATTTCCAGAAACACTTCCCAGAGCACTCCAGGGAAAGGCTTCTCAATTAAATATGAGGACTTGTTTCATAGATAGCAAAGGTTTAATCAGGTGGGGAAAAAAAAGAAGGCTGGTGGGAAGGAGGAACCGAGTGATAACAAGGTAAGTGCCCCAACACAACCACCAGCCCTTTAAAGAAAACAGCAGAAATCAAAAGAAATGTGTTTTAAGTATCCCTTTTTTGATGTGATGCTGGTGGAGCTTCTCTGATGTGGTTTCATGATGCTACAACCTGCTTGTGCCCAGTGTGGCTCTTCTTTGTGCGTGAGGTGGAGCTGAGGACATTTTCACTGCCGAGAAGTGGAGCAAGGGCTTCCATTTCTCTACTTTAGGTCTTACCTCCTGGTTTAGATCCAGGTGTTCCTGGGGCATGGAGGTCCGGTGGAAATCCTCACCCCTGGCCAACACATCCCTCGTGGGGGAACGGAGTTCCCCGTGCTCCTGGTGACCTTGCAGGTCCCTCTACAGCTCCCTGCGTTCCTGCTGCAGAGGCCACCAGTGCCTGGGGGGACTGAGCTCTGGCACGAAGGGCCACCACCTCCAGCCCTAAATTCTTCTCTCCTGGGGATGCAGCTGGGAGCACCTGGGATGTGGTGCCCACCTGCAGAGCTGGAAACGCTTCTGGAGGTGAATCCTCTGTGGCAGGCACCAGCATCTTCAGGTAGGGATGCTCCACCAGTGCTACAGGAGGACTTGCACCATCTGGACTGTCTCCCAGCTCCACATGCCAGCTCGGTGTTGGAGGAGGTGGTGATCGCTGTCATGGAGAAACACAAGCTGGAGCACTCATGGGGAGGACGCAGCCTTCCTCCTCCCCCTCCAAACTGGATTGTTTAATGTCGTAAGGAAAATAGAAAAGCTTGAGCTTACTTACACACTCTCACGGGGCTCCCAAGGCGTATCCTGAAGGAGAAGAAGGTCGCAAGGTTATCCATCACGTAACTGCCATTTCTAGTGTTTCCCAGCCTCTTTGTGTCTGTTGGAGAGTCCCAGGGACTGAGCAGTGCCCACACATGGTGGTGGTGGTACCCACCTGCTCTCTTCACCCTCCAGTAGAGTCTTATAGGTGGCAATCTCAATATCCAGGGCCAGCTTGACGTTCAGCAGCTCCTGGTAGTCCCTCAGCATGCAAGCCAGCTCATCCTTGGCCTTCTGGAGGGCGTTCTGCAGCTCAACGTGCTTCTCTCGGGCATCTTTCAGGGCACAGTCCCCGCGTTGCTCGACATCACACACTGATGTTTGCAGAGAGGAGACCTGCCAGGGGGGTGACAAGAAGTCCTCACTTTCCCTGACCCCTTTCTTGCCACACTCACCTTTTGAGAGTCCCAAAGTGGGAAGTATCGAGGCTGGTTTTGGGGAAAGCCAAATCTTCCCAAAAATCAGATTCCAATTCTGAAATGCTACAGAAAGTCTGGACACATCCCTGCACTGCCAGACAGAGTCTAAGTCTTGTTTCGAGGACGCCAATACTTTGTTTTAATTGGAACTAATAATTAAGGTTTTCCATTACTTCCCGTTATAAATTATATAATGAATTAGATGGTCTGAAAATTATCCCAGTTTCTATGGGTGCTGAATTACTGGTGAGTCATAACTCTACCCTATTTCTTGGATGCTTTGAACCTGTGTCAGAAGCGTTGTCTCCTGCCAGAATTCTCGCTGGAGCAATTCTAGCAATTTTCTGAGTGGCTGTAGCCAATCCAATGATCTAATTTGATGCAATTAGTTCCTTGCAATAATCAAAATGATCCAAGAGAAAATAGGCCAGCAGATAACCCTTCTTCCCTGCTCAGCACTGGTAGGATCTTCTCCAGACCAATGGAGACAGTGCGAGGCAATACCCTTTGATAAAGATGAAAGAAATGCCCACAGAGATGTGGAAAACATGATCTGGGACCTCACGTCTAGGACCCAGTGGGTAAATATGGTCCATCATACCTGCTTCTTCACATTTTCGAGGTCACACTGTCTTCTCTGGATCACAAAACCCAGCTCCTCCATCTCTTGCTGGTGGGACTTCAGTTCATTGCAACGTCTCCCCTTTGCCTCCTCAAGCTCTTGGAACTGACAGTAAGGAAAGAGAGAACTGGCAATTAATAGTGGTTGTTAATGTAATATAGAAGCCTGCTCATGTTTCCAGAGAGAATTAAACGAGGTTTAGGAAAGTCCTCATGACTTGGCAGCTCCTGAGACTTCCAGCAGAAAACGGAGCTTTCCTCCTGAAGCTTTTGCTGCTCAAGTCACCTACAACCTCCCCATTCCCCACAGGACCGAGTCCTGTCCCAGTCCTGTCCTGGGGATGTCCTCCTGACTTTTGAGACTCCAAATGTTTTGCAGAGTGGAAAATTAGGTCCAGAAGTTACAAAGTGAAGACAGAAGGAAAAAGTCCCCGCCTTTGGGCTTCTACTCTTGACAGGGAATCAAGGATCTGTCTCCAGATGCTGCAACTTACCCTGGTCCTGTACAAGGCATCCAACTCCACTTTGCTTTTCTGCGCCATGTCCTCATACCAGCCAGCGACACTCCTGAGGACGCTCTCCATCTCCAGGCCTCGGCTGTTGTCCATCTTCACGACAACAGAGGTGTCACAGGGACTTCTCTCCAGCTCGGCGATTTCCTAGAAGCCACGTGAAAATGGCCATAAGCTCTCGGAGTGTCTCTGTCCCCGGAGGCCTTATCTCACACTCCAGTGGCAGTGACACCACCACTGAGAGTCCGACCTGAGCCACCGCCCGGGAGTTGAGATTACATTTGGTCACACGTGCAGCTTGAGGTTTTGGGGGGATATTTTATTTTTTTTTGAGATCTCAAAGTCTTCCCTATCTGGGATCCCCATTTCCTCCCAAAGGGACCCCAATGGATTGATTTAATCAGGCCTAAATCACCACAGATGAGAAGCGGGTGGTGGGAATAGCTGCCATCAATAGCTTGCCCCCGTCAAGGTTGGGACAGGGGCATCCGTACCTGAGCATGAACACATTTCAGGAACTCCATCTCCTGCTTTAGGGTTTCCACCTTTGCTTCCAGCTCTACCTTGGCCAGATAGATGCAGTCCGCATCCTAAAAGAGTTTCCAGGCATTTAGAAGTCAAAATGGCACCTACACGGAAACCTAAGGCAATTTCATTATACTTTTAGAGTGAGAAATTTTGACCTCTGCATCTGACCCTTCCATTCAGACAAAGTCCTCACCTTCTTCAGGAGCACAAACTCGTTCTCGGCAGCTGTGTGTCTGTTTCCTTCCTGCTGGTATCTGCTGGGGAAGAGGAGGGAAGGGAAGGGAAGGGAAGGGAAGGGAAGGGAAGGGAAGGGAAGGGAAGGGAAGGTAAGGGAAGGGAAGGGAAGGGAAGGGAAGGGAAGGGAAGGGAAGGGAAGGGAAGGGAAGGGAAGGGAAGGGAAGGGAA
>JAOQGL010000017.1:2259094-2274937 GCA_027564165.1 Gallinago nigripennis
CCAGACCACATCCACGTGGGCACCCAGGGCCACCTCAGTGTTCTCAGCCACCACAGCCCTCATTGCAACTCCAGCCAGCTCTATCCCAAGGGAAGGGAGAGCTCCTACCTCCTCGTAGATGCACCTCAGGAAGTTGATCTGGTCGGTCAGAGCTCCCACCTTGGCCTCCAACTCTACTTTAGTCATGTAGGCACAGTCCACATCCTGCAGGAAAGATCACAGGGAATACTTTCACTTCCTCTTGGAAATCCTCCATGGAAATTACAGCCTGTTCGGAGAGTTACAGCCGGGACGGAGTTATTCATTTATGCAAATTAAAAACAAAAGGACTTCAAATCTCAGCCCACGGGTTCTATTATCTCTCCAGATTTCCATTCAAGAGGGAGTCCCCTCAAAGCCCAGATACAGCCTGATATTCCAGGCTGATATTCCTGATATTCCGTCGTCCCGCAGTGCGTGACTCACCTTCTTGAGCACCACAAACTCGTTCTCGGCGGTGGTGCGCCTGTTGATCTCTTCCTCATACCTATGGAAAGCAAAAACACAAGCTGAGCTTCCTGAACTTTCCTGCCTACGGCCGCCCTAAACAAACTAAAAGGGGGGGAGAAAAAAAATACAGAATTAAATTTATTTCGACTGAAAAAGACGACGTCTGCGACTGCCATAAAAACCACGTGCGTGGAGAAAAATGACTACGAAGCTGCTCTCCGGGTTAGACTCCCACTTACTTGGTTTTGAACTCCTCCACGTATTGCTGCATGTTCTGCAGCTCCGACTCCAGCTGCCCCCTCTGCCCCAAGACGGCGTCCAGCTGCCTCCTCAGGTTCTGGATGTAGTTTTCGAAGATGACGTCGAGGTTCTTCCTTGGCCCTGAAGGCCCTTGCTGTTGGAGGAGCTCCCACTTGGTGGAGAGGACCTTGTTCTGCTGCTCCAGGAAGCGGACCTGAAAGCCAACACATGGAAGATCCACCATCACCCGGGGAACAGCAGCAGAAGCCAAGACACCCCTTTCATCATGTAGAAAGGGTGACGATTCTCCTTTGCAGGACGATGAGGGAACCAATTAACTTTTTGTTAAACATTTCTCTTGGTGTCTAAACTGCAAGATTGGGAAAATGAGGAAATCTCTAAGAAGTACTAAAGTCAAAGGAGCTTTCGAATGTAGGACCAGCTCCAAGTAGGTTCCCGTCACAGGTAATGTGGAAATCTTAGGTTTCTAGTCTAGATTTAAAAGCCTGGATATTTGAAAATAAAGAGGGAAAAAACGATATAGATTAATGAAGACGTCAATGGGAGGGTATTTGGAAAGAGAGCGGCTCAGGAGGGACAACTTGTGCCCGAAACCTGCGGGTGGTTGGAGGCGTTGATCCTGCTGCAAGAGTAACCCACGAGGTGAGCCTGGTGCAACAGGCTGGAGTCAAGCCCTGGAGACAGAGCTTTGATCTCGTCGGGAAGAGAGATTCCCATCTCTTCCCCAGCACTACTTAATGAAAAGATTTCTCTCAGGTTCCTCAGCCTGACGCTATCTAGCTCAAAAAAAAAAAAAGGACGTTTCTGCAGAACTTGAAAGTTCCTCCCAAATCTGACCCTCGCCTGGCCCCAGTCGCACCCCCTCACCTTGTCAATGAAAGAGGCGAATTGGTTGTTAAGTGTCTTGATCTGTTCCTTCTCCTGGTTTTTGACTTGCTGGATCTGGGGATCAATCTCGACATGGACTGGCTGTAGGAGGGCTGTGTCAACCTGCACTGGCTGGATTCCAGGGCCACCTCTACCAGGGCCACCAAAGCCTGCCATGCCGAAGCCTGGGCCACCAAAGCCACCCATTCCTCCACCGCCCATTCCTCCACCGTAACCACCCATTCCTCCACCGCTCATTCCTCCAAAGCCACACATTCCTCCTCCACCCATTCCTCCACCAAAGCTGCCCATTCCTCCTCCGTAGCCTCCACCAAAGCCACCCATTCTGCCTCCGTAGCCTCCACCTGCGTAACATCCACCCATGGAAATCCTTCCACTACCACCCATGTTGTGGAGGCTCTTGCTGGTGAACCCTCCACAACGTCCGCCACCTCCAAATCCCCTGGACATGGAGAACGAGCTGTAGCTGCTCCTGCTTCTTCCACCACCTCCTCCAAAGCCACCACCGATGGCAGAGCAAGAGCTGTAGCCCCTTCTACTCCCGCCTCCAAAGCTTCTGCAGACAGACTGCCGAGACATGGCCGTTTCTTCTAAGCGGAGTCAAAAAATGGAGAAAGGGAGGAGATGAGGAAGACGGATGGAGCTGTGGTGCGAGGAGGTGAGTGCAGACGGAAGGGAAGTGAGTCCCTCTGTCTGGAGGGCAGAGGATGCTCCCTTTTATCCGTTCCTGGAGGTGGGCAGGGTTTGCATGGGCGTGAAGGAGGAGACAGCTACTGTCTTCATCAGCGTGGCGTGGTTTACAGATTTTCATCTTCAATTTGCCAAACATTGACCCTACCCAGAAACACACCCTTATAATGTAGGAGAAAATTTAAAAAAAAAAAAAACCAAAACCCAAAAAGGATACAACTGTCTCTCCCCAGTGCCCCACGGTAGCGCTCAATGAGTAAGAAGCCTTCTGCTTTTGTGGTGGCCAGAAGAACCTCCCTGGGATACACCGGTCCTTGTTATTCCACCTTTCATCCGTTGCGGTTGTTTCCCTGCTCCTGTTTTAATCTCTATTTCGATCTCTCACTCCAAAGCCCCATGGCAGGCGAGGGCTGCCCTTGATGCCAAGTTGTAGCACGGCTTTCACAATTCCCAAAACACACCTAGGATGTTACACCCTTCGTCTCCTTTTTACGTGGAAAATTGCCTTTGGCTTGGAGAAGTCGTTTCTCAATCCGGAGCCAGGGCTCAGCAAATTGCATTTTGATGAGGCTCTGTGTCTTTTCGATAAATAAAACCTTACCAGAAAGGAGATACGGGAGTGATGTTTGGCACTGGAAATTCATTTATTGTTGGACCAAATTCTTACGGAAAGTGAGTCCCGGAGCCTGCGTGCCAAGAGACTCTCAGCACTGGTGAAGAAATGCCACGAGTATAACACAGGAGATCCCTGTAGGATTTTCTGAAGGTTTCAGGACCTTCAGGTGGTCTTGAAACCTTCAGAAGACCCTACAGGGATTCAAGACCTTCACATTGTCTTGAAACCTTCAGAAGACCCTACAGGGATTCAAGACCTTCACATTGTCTTGAAACCTTCAGAAAACCCTACAGGGATTCAAGACCTTCAGGTGGTCTTCAAACCCTCAGAAAACCCTACAGGGATTCAAGACCTTCAGGTGGTCTTCAAACCAGGGAAGACACCGGGAAGCCAGCTGCTGGGACGGACAGACAGACAGAGGGCTCTGAGGACCGACAGGGAGAAGGTAGCATGCAAAGTCCCGCTGCCCACACAATAAGCCCAGCATCTATTTAAATGCAATTAGCTCGGCAGAGGCTGCTCCATGTTTGTGGAGACACATGGACATGAGGAGAAGAGAGGGCACAATCACTTTCACTAGAGGAAGTGCGCGTTTTTTGGCTGCCAGGCTCGTTTCAGCTTTTGTATTCAAATACATCTTTGGCGGAGGTAGACGCTTGGAAGCTGGGTCGAGCCCTCCTTCAAGAAGGGGGGTAGGTGTCCCTTTTAAGCATATTTGGGAGAAAACTCCAGGTTTTAGGAAGACAGGAGCTTATCTGAATATGCCGGATTTGGTGCCACGCTGGGAAAAGATTAATTTATGAGTTGAAGGTGCAATAGTAACCCCATGACCCATCACGCCTTTGTCTTGCAGGAGCCTGCTTGTCAAACAACAATTACTGCCTCGTTTTAAGGGGGGGGGGGGGGGGGTTTAGAAAGTTCCGGGGGTATTTTTTTATTCATTTTCAACTTTTTAAAGCCGCCTGAGAACTTCTGAAGCCCGAGCCCCTTTAGGAGTGCTGAGGCAGCTAACAGTGCTGGTAGCCGCCTAACGAGGCGCTCAGACGTTCCCACAGGACACAGGCAATTAAGTGCTTCTTGAAAATCCACACGGGCAACTCCTGGTGTCTTCAGATGTTTAAATACCTCTAAAAATATCGCCCAGACACCTATTTCCCAAAGCGCCTAGGGACCCGGGCCGTGGCGTAACGTGCAGCTCAACTGGCATTTCCACTGAGAACCCCAACTGTCCCTGCCCCTCCGGCTGGTCCCACCTCCCTCCCCAGCCCCACTGGGGGCTCCTGAGCACGGGGAGAAGTGGAGCAGGGGACAGATCGGGCTAAAAAATGTGTATAACAACAAGAAGTCACCGTGAGACCCAAGGGGTGGGGAGCACAGAGGGTTTGGTGGTTGTAGAGATGGTTTCTAGACAATAAACAGGTGGGTTGAGGAGGTTCTGTGGGCTTGGTGGTCTTCAGCCTTCTTGGTGGTCTTTGTCTCCTTGTCCTGGTTGGAGACCCAAGCCAGGACACTCCAAAATGCCACAGTTGGGACAATGACACTCCCAGCCTTCAGGGGTTTGAAGAACAACCTCAACCATTGCCGCAACCATCAGCCAAAGGGCTCAACAACCATCTCAGCCCATCTCATGGGGGATGGCCAACATCATTCCCACCTCCAGGAGAGACAAATCCCTGGCAGGACCCTGTCAACAGGCTCCACTTCTGATTTATCCTTCAAACATGTTCCCCAGCGCGGGGTTTGGGGCAGGGGGCAGGGTGGGTTTGTAGCTGCTGTAGATACCCTCATGCCCATCCACATGGCCAGCTGCCTTTCCTTGGGCTCCCTCCACATTCCCATGACGTGCTGACATTTTTCTGGGTTGTTTTTTTTTTGTTGGTTTGTTGGCTTGGTGGGGTTTTTTTTAAAACTTTTTTTTTTTTTCCTTTTCTGTGGGGTGCGACGAGGCGATCAGAACGTTTTTTTGGGTTCCCAGCCGCAGCGGGAGGAGGTGCATGAAGCCTGGAGTCCCCAGCCTTCCCGTGTTTGGATCCAGCGCCAGGGTTGAGTCACGGCCCCGTCACCAGCCAAGTTGAGGAAATCCAGAGCTGGGATTTGGGTATCGACACCATCTCCCGGCCCCAACGCCACCGGCGGCTTTGAGGCTGCAGGGAGCTCCAGCAACATCCTTGTACCCAGAGCCCTGAGGAAGGAAAATAAGCTTTAAAGGTCCCCTTCCAGCCCAAACTTCTCCATTATTCTGTGGTTCTATGAAGATAAGCGGGCAGAGATACGGGAGAAGATGCTCGAGCCTCAAGTAGTTGGAGGAAAAGGCAAATATTTGGAGGAAAAAGTGAATACTTGGAGGAAAATGTGAATACTTGGAGGAAAAGGTGAATACTTGCAGGAAAAAGTGAATATTGGGAGGAAAAGGTGAATATTTGGAGGAAAAGGTGAATATTTGGAGGAAAATGTGAATACTTGGAGGAAAAAGTGAATATTTGGAGGAAAAGGTGAATATTTGGAGGAAAATGTGAATATTTAGAGGAAAAGGTGAATATTTGGAGGAAAAAATGAATATTTGGAGGAAAAAATGAATACTTGGAGGAAAAGGCTCATTTCAACAGCAGCATTTTCAGCACTGAGCCTCTTCCACCAGAGAAAGAGAGAAATTGGGAGGGGAGGAGGGGAGGAAAGCAAAGCAGAGCATTTAATTCCCACGCTTTCCATAAAACACTTGACATCTGAGGGCTCTCGCTCCGCTTCAGAAGGAACTTTGGAAAAGTGGGGGAGGAAGCCACGACGCAATTAAACAGAATTATTTCGGGGGCACGTAAAAGGCTTTTCCCTTCTCTGGCAAAAGGGAGAAATGAGGTGGCACCTGGGTCCAGCCCAGCAGAATTCTCCCCTAATTGCAGGTGCAGTCGCAGGAACAAAAGGCGAGGGCTTTTTGGTGTCTGTTTGTCTTCGCTACGGCTTTTGTCCTCCTCCAGAAGGCTTTTGTCCTCCTCCAGGAGCCCTTTTGTCTCCTCGTCACCCCTGTCAGGAGTCATTGGCTGGAGGCAAGTTTACACAGAGGCGGCTGGGTTGGGGTGGCTCTTGGGGAAGGAGATGCCTTTTCATCCAACGCCCCCGTCTCGGGGCCTTTTACGACTCAGGGGAAGGTTTCAGCCTTGCCCAAAACCATCTCCCCGTCCAAGTAGTGACACGCCTTGGCTGGCGGCGCGGTGACATTCCGCGGTGGCTGGTAGGTTTATGTCTCCGGCGCTTACAAACAGGGAACGGGGCATGGGAGAAGTGGAGAGATGACTCATGGCGGATGGCAGAGCAGGTCTGCGGTTGACCAGGGACGTGATTCAAGGTCTCCTGAGCCGGAGGTCAAACCACAGTGGAAGTTTTTTTGGCCCTAAATTGTCGGGTCATCAAAAAATCTCCTCCTTTTGTGGAGAGGTGGGGCTTGACGTGGGGCGTTGGGATCTTGCTCTTCCCCTCTTCTGGGTCACCTTTTGGAGACACCTTGAAAGCAACCCATGGATCAATTGTAGGGGTGGCTCCAGCGTGGTGGACGCTGAGGAAGGAGCTCTGAGGGGTGATGCTCACCCCTCCCTCTTCCACACCGTCCCTCAGAGGGTGCTCCAGAAGCACTTAGGGCTGTGCAGTGTCTTTGCCACCAGCATTGGGACCACCTTGGAAGACAGAGAAGCTCAGCTGTGGGCTGATGGTGTGCTCCCAGGCTGGGGTCAGAGATGGGCTGGCCAGGGGGTGTCCCAAGTTGGCCAACACAAGCAAGGAAAGGTCTTAGGAGGAGAAAGGGGAAGAGAACGGTCTCCCAACATCAAGTCTGCTCTGCTCCAAGGGGGCCACCCACCTTGGCCACCCCAGGACCCCCAGCAGAAGGACGGAGGAGAACATCCAGGTTCAACCCAGCTGCCTCCTTCCCTCCGGCCGCGCCACCAGGAGCAGGCTGGTTCCCACGGGTGTCGTTCAGGAACACCCCGTTTCCAGCAGGACCAGACCATCCCACGGAGCCTGACCCATCCCCGGCCACCCCACCCTCCTTCGCCCTCCCCCCTCCAAACTCCCAAACTTCCCATCATTTTTAGAGAGAGAAGGGTGAGGAGGAGGAAAGGCCGGGCGACGTGTGGGCTTCGGTTCCTTTAAAGGTGAACTTCAAAGGGCGGGGGAAAGTCAGGAACCACTTTCAGGTCCCAGCAGAAGCCAAGTCTTGTCGCAACACGAAACTCTTCGGGTTCAGGGAGAAAAAAAACCACACGAGTTTTACTGCCTCTAGTGTTTATTGGGGTACGCCACGCGCCAAAGGAGAAAGGCTCCAGCAAACAAGCACAAGTGTTCCCATGATCACAGTGAGGGGGGAAAAAAATAAACAAAACAAAACCAAAAAAAAAAAAAAAAAAGAAAACCAAATAAACAAAGTGAACCCTGAGCAAAACTTGAACATTTTACAACAGCTTCTAAAGAAGGCGGGTGAAAATGCCGGTATCTTGCTTAGGAGGGGAAAAAAACAAAACAAAAAGAAAACAACAAAAAAACTCAACCCAACCAACAAACAAACCGCGGGGGGGAGGGGGGGGTAAGAAATGTCTTCAGCCGGGAGGAGTCACCGTTGGGAAACCCTCCTTCGGGGTGGCCACCACTAGAACCTCCCCACCTCCGGACGCGGCAGGAGATGGAGAAAGAAGCCACGTGGGGACCCATCCCCTCTGCCCAGGGGAACTGGGGGGGGGTCAGGTCCTGCCCCTGGAGGGGTCCCCCGCACCCCGATGGCCACCAGGCTGGGGAGTGTCCTGGGGGGTGGTGGGGCAGCCGCTCTCACACCTTGATGAGAACCATTGGCCGGTGAACGAAGCCGGGTTTTGGGTTCTTCTGCAGTTTCTGACCATTGGGATGGTGGAGGTTGGAGATGAAGTAGGTGGTGGCCACCTTGGCAAGGAATTGGGGAGGGAAGTGGGGGGTGTTGGGGCTGGTGGCCATCATGGAACTCGCTTCCTTTCTCCTTTGGGTGCCGGGGAGGGGTGACGGGGTGGCCGGTGAGCCTACAACCTCCGGTTGCAGGGGTTCTTCAGGATGCTGCCAGATCCCACCACCACGGAGTTGCACCCTCCAGAGCCGAATCCTCCCCCGGAACCGAATCCTGCCCCGGAGCCGAATCCACCCCCTCCTAAGCTGTAGCAGACGCCAGCACCGCCGGTGTTACAGCTGCCTCTCCCGTTCCCAGCTCCAAATCCCATTCCTCCTCCTCCTCCTCCTCCAAGGCACATTCCGCCGCCGTATCCACCTCCAGCAGAGCTGCTGCTGCCTCCCACCACGGCTGCGGAGAGGAACGGAAGGTTGGAGGTTAATTCTGATGCCACCATAAAGCTTTGGAGAATCAGTCTCCCAGCCCACCGTGCCCCCCACCCCACCCCAGGAGCAGGGAATACTACTCACAGATGCTCACGGAGCTCTGACACTCTCCAGACATCCTACAAGGAAAAAGACATGGGTCATCAGCTCCAGCCTGAGCTTCTGGACTGGTCCAGCTCCAGGAAGCCAGGCTTGGTCCATCAGACCACGGGTGTAAATAGCAGCCATGGGACCGTAGTCCCTATCTCATGGCAGCATCATGGGTACTTCAATGGAGGAGATGTGATGTGTCCACGTTCTTCCCCTTGATTTAGGAGGATGCCATCAAGGTCCTGCTGATTCCTCACCCACCTGCACTCTTCTCCCTCCAGCAGCTTCCTGTAGGTCGCGATCTCGACGTCCAGGGCCAGCTTGACGTTCATCAGCTCCTGGTACTCGCGGAGCTGCCGGGCCATGTCCTGCTTGGCCTTCTGCAGGGCGGTCTCCAGGTCGGTCAGCTTGGTCCTGGCGTCCTTGAGGGCCACCTCCCCGCGCTCCTCGGCGTCCGCGATGGAGCTCTGCAGAGTTTCGCACTGGAGGGCAAGAGGTGGGTGCCATGAGCGGGGCAGGGGCAGATGGACCCACGGTCCCCCATGGCTTGGGCTCGGCTCTTCCCAACCACAACGTGTTCCCTCCCTCCCTCCCACGTACAACGACCGTTCCCGGGGTGTTTGCTTTTGGGGAAGCTCCGAAGGGCATAACCCATCGGAGCTCACACCCATTTCTCAAAAAAAAAAAAAAAAAAATAGAAAAAAAAAAATAAAAAATTAAAAAAACCAGCCCCTACCTGTTTCTTCACGCTCTCGATCTCACCCCGGATCCTCTGGATCATGCGGTTGAGCTCGGAGATCTCAGCCTTTGTGTCCTTAAGGCTGTCTCCGTGCTTGCCGGCGGTGGCCTGCAGCTCTTCATACTGGGAGGCAGAAGGGAGAGGAGCACGTTAGGTCCACCACGAGCGGCTCCTCACGACAGCTCTACCCAGGCAAGCCAAGGTGAGCCCCAGGTCTGGCCACACCAGAGCCAGCAACAGCCCAGGCCTCAGCATCCTCTGAGCCACCACTGGTGACTCTTCCACCTCCCCAACCATCTCTCACCTTGCTCTGGTACCAGGACTCAGCCTCCACCCGGCTCCTGTTGGCGATCTCCTCGTATTGGGCTTTGACCTCGGCGATGATGCTGTCCAGGTTCAGGCATCGGTTATTGTCCATGGAGAGGACCACGGAGGTGTCGGAAACGGTCTTCTGCACCTGAGCCAGCTCCTGGAATTTGCACCAGACCTGGCTTTAGTCCCACCACCATGTCCTTAGGGGGTCACAACCCATCTCCTCCCCAGCGTGTCCCCCCTCCAGAGGGGCAGCAGGACCACTCACCGTTTCATAAAGGTACTTCAAGAAGTTAATCTCATCTGCCAGGGAATCCAATTTTGCCTGAAGCTCCACCTTGGTCATGTAGACTCCATCCACGTCCTGCAGCAGAAACGGGAGGTGAAAACCTGAGGCACCCCCTTTTGCCTGACGTTTAACCCCTTTGACGCTGAGTTTCCCCGAGGGCACCCTCCACCCGGGGGCCCTTGATTTATCTCTGGAGCTAATGAGCCGGCACTGGTGGAAGCTCCTCTGAACCAAGGATGTGTGTTAAAGGAAAAAAAAAAAATGTTCTTTACCTTCTTCAGGAGGACAAAATCGTTCTCCGCAGCTGTCCTTTTGTTTATTTCCTCTTCGTACCTGTGGGTTAAGGAGGAGGGAGATGGAATCTGCTTGTTTTGGCTCCCGCTGCTGCTGGCAACGAGGCGCTGTTGGCCTCTGACTAACGAAGGCGGTGAAAATTAGACCAGCCACGAGCCAGATGGATGGACAAGCCAACAGCAATTGGCCTTCTCAGATGAGCCCTGGTGGCTGCGGCCACTCCGACTCCTCCAACAAGACCCAAGGACCTTCAGGTCCTCGACGTGGGTCCTTTCCAGCTCCCCACGGGGGCAGGCAGTTGCTGCAGACCGTTGGGTGCTGGAGGTGTCCCCCAAAACAGACTCAATTTGCAACCTCGGTGGAGGGTACCAAGATCTGGTTGACCCTGACAAGTCCTGGACTCCCTTTCCCTCCCATTTTCTCCACCTTTTTCCTGGAGGACAAATCCTTCTCCTGCTTTTCCAACTGGACAAATCGATCAAAAAAATAATAGTAGAGTAAAAAAAAAAAAACCAAAAACTTTCTTCTTCTTGTTTTTTTTCTTACCATCTATCATCCTTCCAAAGAAAGCTCTGAGCTCCCAATCGTGAAGGATATTATGGGAACGAATCCAGGAGGAAATCCATGAGGAAATTAGAGTAGGATTTAGCAATTAGTTCATTAAATCATAATGCCATGGATTCTTAAGTGAGGAAGACAGGCAGTAGAGGATCCAGCTTCAGTGAGAAGCAGAACTCAGGCAACAATAGATATTGAGAAATACCTTGAAAAACCACCAACCATTGTCGAAACTCAGTTGATGAAAACTTCCCCAAAACTTTTTACATTTTCTAATCGATGAAACAAGGTGAAATATCACCATTTCTTAGGATTCCTTCAACTTTCTGCCTGTCCAAAGTCAGTTTTTCTCCCTGTTTTTTCACCAACCCAACCACAGCTACGCCGAGAAGGACATACTTGGTCTTGAAGTCTTCCACCATGTCCTGGAAGCTCTTCAGCTCTGAGTCCAGCTGAAGCTTCTCGCTGGAGAGACCGTCCAGCTGCTTCCTCAGCCCGCTGATGTAGGTCTCAAAAAGGGGGTCCAGGTTCCTGCTGCTTGTCACAGTGCTGCCCTGCTCCTGCAGGAGCTTCCACTTGGTTTCCAGGACTCGGTTCTGCTGCTCTAAGAACCGGACCTAAAAGATGGCAAAGGTGGGCAGAAAAAGAGTCAGACTGTCCCCAAAAGCATCTTTTTATTGATTTTTTTTTTTCCCCATTTAATGAGGTTAACCTTCCTGCCTATTCTCATCTCCAGGGAGCTGGAGCTCCCACTGGATGAGTGGGACCACAACTCTGGGATGACCAGGCAAAGGTGGGGCACCTTCCCCCTCCAATCTCCCAGCCTCTAAGCGGGAGGAACGCAGTGAACTCCTAGTTTTGGCATCTTCTCCTTAAAAACAGGCCAAAACACCTAAAGTCCTTCAGCCCATGCATGGATGGAGTCCATCAGCTCCTCTGAGGATGCTCTGCATGTTCATTGTCCCACAGCTCAGCACCAGCACCAAGGTCTTAAGAACCAAGGATTCTACTGTTGGGTTTCTCCACAACCTTGGAGAAGTCACTTCTCTGGCCACCATCCCTCTCTCTACAGGGGCTCTTTGGGGTGGTCTTGGTTCTCTGGGGGGTGTTGGGTGGGCATCTCGCAGCAATTGCAGCCCACGGGAGCTGTGGTGGACTCGGACCTCCACCTCCCACCCCCAGGTTGAAGCCACTCTCACCTTGTCGATGAAGGAGGCGAATTTGTTGTTGAGTTGCTTCATCTGCTCTCGCTCCTGGGTTCTCACTTGCTGGATCTCGGGGTCGATTTCAAGGTTGAGGGGGGCCAACAGGCTCTGGTTGATGGTCACCTCCCTGATGCCGCCCGGTGGGAAAGGGGGAAAGCCTTGACCTCCCATCCCGCCGTCAAATCCTCCACCAAAGCCACCAAAGCCACCACCGAGGCCTCCACCGAAGCCTCCTCCGGCCCCACCACCGAATCCTGCCCCGGCGCCGAAGCCGTAGCCAAAGCCACCTTGGCCACCAGCTCCAAAACCTCTGCAGACACCACCACCTCCACCGAAGCCTCCCAGAGAGGTGCTTTTACTCCCTCCCAAGGAGTAGAGGCTCCTGCTGCCGAAGCCACCGGCGTTGCCGGCTCCCCTGCATCCTCCACGGGACGCGGAGCTGAAGGTGACCTTGTTCCTCCCTCCGAAGCAAGCAGAGCTGGAGCTGAACCCCTTGCCGAAGCCGCAGGACTGGCGAGACATGGTGATGGGCAACCCTCGAGAGTCCACCCGTGAGGAGAGGAGGAGGAAGAGCTGAGCGATGGGGTAGCAGGAGAAGGTTTGGAGGCGATGAGACCTGTGAGCCTGGTGCCCCTTTTTATACGCTCAGGGAGTTGACCGGGCGTCAGGGGAGTGGAGATGACTTTCTTCTTCTTTTTTTTTTTTTTTCTCTGTTTTCTTTTCTTTTCCTTCTATTCATTGTTTTAGGGCTCCCTCCCCTCTTTGCCACCACCATGACCTGCCCCAAAAAACACTCCCTTGGAGAGCTAAGAAAAACAAAGCCATTGTTGGTGTTGGAAGGACAACTCCAAATCAAACTCTCTCAGCTCCAACTGTCAGCTCCTGACGGGCTTTTTCTGAGCCTCCTCTGGCCGGGACAAAGAGCTACAAATTCCTTGACGCATTACGCCCTCGAGGGAAAAGCCCTGTTTTTTAGCCAAATCACTCATTTTCAGCCCCATGGCAGGTGCCCGGTTCACTGAAATCCAACAAAAAAAACCTGCGGTTTCCCAATCGGAGCCTCGGATGAACTCGGGTTCAAGCTGCTGCTCCCCGGGGAGGCTTCACTTGGCTTTGCCCAAAAGCTCTTTCGCAACCAGAGAGCGTTGGCCCTTGGCAGGGCGATAAAATTAGGTTTGTGTCCCATAAAGAAGCCCTAGAAGAGCTTTTTAAGAAGGTTCTGAAGCTGCTTGAGGTCCCTCAGAAGGGTGTGAAGAACCTGGAGGGGCACGGAGGGGCTTCCAGAGGCCAAAATTTCCACGTGGCAAACCCTTCGATGAACCTCAAAGGGCTGGAGGTGCCACCACCACCAGCCCCAGGAGCTCTGCCCCACACCCGAGATGGGGGGGGAGGGAAGGGGGGGGCCCATCCCCATCCCTCCTGGGCTGGAACCTTCCAGGAATTTCTGGGGATTACCTCCCCGAGCATCCTTCCCTCCGGGGTCTCCAACCAGAGGAGGTGGCACTTGGCCAAGCTGCTCCTGACCCCTCCACGAGCTCCCGTTGTTTTAAACAAAATTAGGACTTAATTGCTTAACTGGCTTTTAATTTATATTTTAATGAGCGGGGGTGTCTCTGAAGATGCCCCCCAACCCACCCTGGGTCCCCATTTATCCCGCCGTTTAAAAGAAGAATAAAAAGCCATCAAACTTCTCCCCCCACCCCAAAAAATACCCCCCAAAACCCCCCCAAAGAGAAGCTGCAGCTGAAGCCGTGACGATAAAACCATAAAAACCCCTTTTTTTGGAGTCGCTCGTGGGGCAGGTTTTTGGGGGGAACCAGTTTTGGCCACGAGGAGCCCCATCCACCCTTTTGGCTTTTTGGGATGATGGGTTATTTTGGGGTGCAAACATGCAAATCAGGGTCCCGACTGCAAGTCTGAGGAGGGGGGAGGACTTTTTTCCACCCCAACCCCCCTGGGGGCACTCATTGAACCGCTGGAATTGCTGGATTTTCACCCCTGGGAGTGGGGTTTGGGTGGCAGGGAAGAGGGGAAATTGGTGGTCCCCTTTGGTGACCCCCTGGAGACCCTCTCCCACCCCCGGGGGGTTGGGGATCCCCCCATCCCACCCCAATTTCCCATCTCCAGGTGGGCAAGGGGTTGGGACCCGGCTCCGGCGGAGGGGGAGGAGGCGGTGGCTGCATCTCCCCGACCTTTCGCAACTGGTGGATCTGCCCAGGAGCCAGAAGGAACCTGCCGGAGCTGCCGGGAGTTCCCAGGGTGGCTCCTGGCACGGCTCCTGCCTCACCAACACCCACGGAGCCCTGCCCCACCACGCCGGGGTGGGAAAACCACACCGGGACACCGGGGAACCCTCCCAAATCCAGCCGGCATCCCAAGGTGGAGCATCTCAGGGGGGTTCCAGCGCTTGCCATGGTGGGGAATGCACCAGGAGCCAAGCTCTTGGCAACCCAACGTTGGCCACCACCAGGCAGTGGTGGCAGCAGAACTTTGGGATGAGCATCTCAGGGGGGTTCCAGGGCTTTCTGGGGTGCACCACGAGGAACCAAGCTCTTGGGGGACCCATGGTTGGCCACCAGCGTCCACCAGGCAGCGGTGGCAGCAGAACTTTGGGATGAGCATCTCGGGGTGGTTCCAGTGCTTTCCGGGGTGCACCAGGAGGAACCAAGCTCTTGGTGGACCCAACGTTGGCCACCAGCATCCACCAGGCAGCGGTGGCAGCAGAACTTTGGAATGAGCATCTCAGGAGGGGTTCCAGTGCTTGCATCTCAGGGGGTTTCCAGTGCTTTCTGGGGTGCACCACGAAGAACCAAGCTCTTGGTGGACCCACCATTACCCACCAGTGCCCACCAGGCAGTGGTGACAGCAGAACTTTGGGATGAGCATCCCCGGGGTGGGATTCACACCATGGGGTCAACCTTCCTCCCAAATCCACTGGGGACAACCCAGCCCCACTCTAACTGCCTCCCCCAGGGCGGGCTGGGAGGAGAGGTCAAATTCCAGCAGCTCCTCTCTCCTCCCAAAGCCAGAGCTGGGGCAGACACTAGATGTTTCCAAACTCCTGGAGATGTGGGTCCTCCTCCGAAAGACCAGCTCGGAGCTCAGGCTCTTTTCCTACTCCAGAAACCCAGATAAAATCTCAACCCCAGGTCATTCCTGGGTTGAAATCCATGAGGTTCCATCACGAAGGACCAGGACCATGGAAGAGAGGTCCCAAGGAGGTGGTCAAGTCCCCATCCTCGAATGTGTTCAAGTCATTTAGGTGTGGTGGGGGGAGATATGGGGTAGGGGAGAACTTTGTAGAGGGGGGTTGATGGTTGGACTCGATGGTCTTGAGGGTCTTTTCCATCCTGAAGGACTCTAGGATCCTACGAGATCCCACCGGAGGTCTCCAGGTGTCCTCCATCATCCACCTCCATCGCTTTCCAGCCATGTCCACGCACATCTCCAACCTTCCAAGGGGTTCCCCCTCTCCCTGAGGACCGGGGGGCAAACCCCCAGACCTCCACGCACCCCCCCCCAAGACCTTCCCCGGGTTGGGCTGGATGGAGAAAAATAGGGATTTTCCCTGGGAAAAAAAAATGAGAAATAACCAAATCCTTGGGGTCCCCGGGAGGTTTTGCAGCTTCGTTAACACCCACGGCCTTAACGAGCTTCCGAGACTCCCCAAGGCCGGGGGGGGGAGAGTGGGGCACCCCCAGGTCCCCGGGGGGGAGGGGGGCAGGTCCCCACCGCCCTGGGGTGGCAGCCGTGGGGCAGGGACTGGGGGCAACTGGTTGCCCGTGGGGGGGACATGGGGGTCTAAGGGAGGAGCAGAGGTGAACCCCAGTAGGATGGGACCCTTCCCAGCACCGGATACTGGTGATAAACTGGGATTTATCCCCCCCCCCCCCCCCGGGGGTGCCCAGTATCTCCCATTAGGATCCCAGTGTGTCCCAGTTCATACTGGGAGATTTTCCCAGCCTGGGGAGCTTCTCAGAGCCATGGGTGGGCAGACATATATGCTTAGTAAATTTTCTGATGTCATTTGCTTTTTGTAAAGTAGTTTGTAATGATTTCTGATTCTCAG
>JAOQGL010000018.1:0-10247 GCA_027564165.1 Gallinago nigripennis
ACCTTGAGCAGATACCAGTGTATCCTTGAAGAGGCCTGAGAGTCCTGAGAAGAAGGGAGTCAACAAGATTAAGGAGCGTTCAGCCTGCCAGCAGAGGAAAGTTACCAAAGTTGCAGCAGAGAACAAAGAACGAATAAGTTATCCAATTATGAACTGTTGATCTTTGACTGAACCAATTATGTATGGACACACATTCCTAAGAAGGATATAAAAGAGCTTATTAAAACAATAAAGTTGGGTCTTTGGGGCTGTTGCTCACAGAATTCTGTGTGTGTTGTGTCCATCTCAACAATAACAACATCTGGTGACCCCGGACGTCTAACAACGTGCAATTGGATTTGGGACTACAATTTAACCAAGGCAGCAGGTAGAGCCATGGAGACAGAGCCCAGCATAGCAGAGAGCAGCGGGTAGAGCTGATGGAGACAGCTTTGGAAGAGACACCTGGATAAGGTGAGCTGCTGGGAACATGGGTACTTCATTAAGTAAGGAAGAGACTATGATTATTTCTATGTGGAAAATGATTTTGCAAAACCAAGGAGTTAAGTTGGAGGAATTGTCTTTACGAAAAATGCTTTTATGGAGTAAAGAACAAGGATATAAACCAACTGCTGTAAATTCTTTTAGTGTTTCTATTTGGAAAGAGTTAGGCAATATGTTGTTTGATCATGCCACACGGGGGTTAAAAGATGCTACAGCACTTTTAATGATGTGGCGTCTGCCTTATGAGATGCTGAAAGACTTTAAAGCACAGTGAGACCAGGCAGAAGGCATTGCCTCTGCTTCTAATACTGTACAAAGTCTTGCACCCTCCCCACCCTGCTCCCTTCAGAGAAACAAATTCAAGGGAATAAATGAATTACGGACCCTAAGGGAACAATGGGGAATGTAATGCCAGAAAAACAAAAGATTGCAGATTCTGGAGCACGCTCTAAAGCTCATGGGCTGCACAGGAGGGTGCTGCTTTGGACAGATTCTGATGATGGGATGTACACGAAACGTTCTTTGGCAGCTTGTGATAGAACTTATAAAACACCTGAAAAGCTGTTAAATGATTTGGAACTGGTGCCCTCAGTTAATACCGATATGGCCTCAGTTGACACCAATATTTCAGTTCTAGTACAGCCATAGGCTCCACCACCTGAGCTGTTGGTTCCACCATCGGCTTTACTGCCAGCTCTGCTACCTCCTCCTTCAGATGAAGGAGAAATTCAACACACTACGAACACAATATTTTTGTATCCCCTACTCCCAGATGAAGACCCTGATGATCCGATGGAGGGAGGTGAGGAGGATGATCAGGGTCACGAACTGGAGAAACCCCTTGGGGGTCCCTCTTGCAAAAAGATACCTCGGTCATGGGGTTTTCGTCCTACACGTAATACTGTTCATGTAATCCTGTAACCTTTTGGCAGAAGGTAAAAGCACGGGCTTTGCAGGAATGGAACTGGGATTTATCTGAGGCAATAGACACTCCAATGATATAGCCCGTTGCTCATCCTTCTGCAGCAATGGCTTTTCCTGTTGTAAGGGGGATCCAGCACAAGGCGTAACGGATGAGCATAGAGCGTATTCATGGAAAGTAATCCAGGGTTTGCAAAAATGTGTGGCGCAATATGGTACTAACTCTCCAGCAACTATGCAGTTACTCAGACTGTTAACTACGGAAGAAATGATGCCCTGTGACATTGCTATGCTAGCGCAGAGAATGTTTCAACCAGTGCAATGTACTGTTATGAGAACAATGTGGGTGTAGAGGGCTGAGGCCTGAGCACTGCAAAATTTACAGTATCCACAAGACGATGTGCGTTTTGGTAATGGTGCAGACATGCTAACAGGAATGGGACGGATTTCTTATCCACAAGAGCAGGCACAGTGGCATCTGTTGATTTTAGAACAGGTTAAGGCTGTGGGCATGGAAGCCCTAATGCGGACGGCCGAATTAGCAGAACCTAAAGCAAAATATACCATGATTCAACAGGGCAATACAGAGCCGTTTTTACAGTTTGTTTAAAAGTTGCAATCTGTGGTTGAAAGACAAGTATTTGACACCAATTAAAGAACCATATTAATAACTCAACTTGTGAGAGACAATGCAAATGCCTATTGCCAAAAAATTATTGAGGCATTGCAAGGGGACACCACCCTAGATGCGATGATACAGGCTTGTGCTAAAGTGGGATCTGTCCATGGCTGCTATGAACAGAAAAGACCAGAAATGCTTTAATTGCAGCCAGAGTGAGCACATTAAACTAACGTGTCCTAATAGAAATAAAAAGGGTGGCACGTGGATGTGAAGGCTTTTAGGGAATGTGTTGTATGAATTTATCAGATCACTCGTAATTTCTTCACCCCATCTTTCAGAAGTTGGATACTTTTATGTATTGATTCCGAGCAGATGATGGATGGTATTGGTTGAACAACTTGTTTAAAGGATGGGGACTACCAGGGTGGTTGCTATCTTTGTTAAAAATGGATTGTTAGCTTTGTTCATCATTGTAGTTGTGTTATTGATGTTGCCATGTCTTGTGTCTCCGCTGCAAAGGGCCCTGCAGCAGATGGCACGGGCAATTTTTGTAGCACAAATACAAAAAGGGGGAATTGTGGGAAACCTCAGCTGGTCCGAGGGATCGGAATGCAAGCTTAACATCAACCTTGAGCAGATACCAGTGTATCCTTGAAGAGGCTTGAGAGTCCTGAGAAGGAAGCCAACAAGATTAAGGAGCTGTCAGCCTGCCAGCAGAGGAAAGTTACCGAAGGTGCAGCAGAGAACAAAGAAGGAACAAGTTATCCAATCATGAACTGCTGGACTTTGAGTGAACCAATTATATCTGGACACACATCCCTAAGAAGGATATAAAAGAGCTTGTTAAAACAATAAAGTTGGGTCTTTTGGGCATTTGCTCACGGAATTCTGTGTCTGTCATGTCCGTCTCAACAACGACACCTAGCTGGTTCTGTTTTACCTCAAATGGGGACAGATGGGAGCTGGATTCCAGGTCTGAAATGAGGAACACATGGATTAGGATCAAAGTCAGACAAAGAGACAGGGTCCTCCTTGGACACCGGCCATCGAAGAAAGAGACTGACCTTGAGATTCCACAGCTTTTATACTCAGCCTGGAGCAGATGGCATGGAATATCCTGTTGGTTGGTTTTGGGTCACTTCTCCTGTCTGTTCCTCCCCTCAGGTGAGACCCCTCTACGCTTCTCCGCTTCCCACCCTCCAATTGGGCAAATAACAACATTAGCTGACCTGGGTTGTTTCACCAATAAGTATAAGCAGGAGCCTCTCTGCACACCGTTCCTTGGCATGAACTATAAACACGGACCTTATCACTCCGAGAATGAACAGTTTTCTGCACAATACGCTGTTAATTTCAGAGAGTTAGAAGAGGCCTGGCACATCTGCGTTAGAGAACGCAGGCCTGGGATGGACTCAGGGGGACCTTATCGAACATGCCTGAAATTCCTGCCCATTTCATAAGATCAAAGCACAGTAAAAACTATGTCTGCATGAATCCTTGAAATACAGGTGAGAACAGCAAATGTGAGCTCTCACTTTCTCGCTAACAAGGATTCTCTCGTTAATAAGGACTCTCTCTCACTCCAATGAGCCTGCAGCCCCTCCTTGCATGCCTCTGCCCACGTGTTGCTTCAGAGATTCCCCAATCCATGAGGTACTGAGATTGCCTTTCATCCATGGTTTTTGTGTTTTTTCCTGTGTTCTGCCAGCTTCAGCTCACACATTAGCCAAGTTAGGGCACATATCTAAGAGTGTTGTCACATGTCCTTGAACAATGGCTGGCTTGATGTTCATGACCCTGGGGAGCTTCTTCCAGTGCTTGACCACCCTCTTAGGGAAGAAGATTGTTTTAAGCAACAAATAACCAATCAGAACTTTCAGAACAATGTGAACAGGTTTAAGTCATTCCCTCGCATCCTATCACCAAAGACCAGAGAGAATAGGTCAATACCTCCCTCTGCACTCCCCATCATGATGAAGTTGAAGGTAGCAATGAGGTCACCCCTCAGTCACCTCTTCTCTAAGCTGAACAAACCTGACTTCAGTGGGCAGGGACATCTTCACCTAGATCCAGTTGCTCAAAGCCCCATCCAACCTGATCTTGAATGGTTCCAGGGATGGTGCATCTACCATCCCTCTGGGCAAACTGGGCCAGGTTTCACAACCCTCAGTGTAAAAACTCCTTCCTTATGTCTAATCTAATTCTGCCCTCTTTTAGTTTAAAGCCAGTACCTCTTGTCCTATTGCAACAGGCCCTGCCTAAAAGTTGGTCCTCAGCGTTCTTATAATCCCCATTTAAGTACTGGAAGGCTGCAATAAAGAGCCTTCTCTTCTCCAGGTTGAACACTCACAACTCTCTCAGCCTGTCCTCACAGCAGAGGGGTTCCAGCCCTCACAGGATCTCCATGGCCTCCCCTGTTCTCCCTCAAAGAGGTCCATGTGTCTCCTGTGCTTGGGCTCCAGAGCTGGAGGCCGCACTGCAAGGGGGGGATCTCCCCAGAGTGGAGCAGAGCAGCAGAATCAGCTCCCTTCACCTGATGGCCACATTGCTGGGGATGCAACCCAGGATACAATTGGCTTTCTGGGCTGAAAGCACACATTGTCAGCTCATGTCCAGCTTTTCAGCCACCAGTACCTCTACTGGCAGGGCTTCTCACAATCCCTTCATCCCCCAGCCTGTACTGAGATTGGGGGATGTTCTGACCATGGTGCAGGCCCCTGCACTTGGCCTTTTGAACTTCATGAAGTTCATTCAGCCCCATTTCTTTAGATTGTCCAGGTCCCTCTGGATGGCATCCCATCCCTCAAGTATGTCAAGTGCACCACTCAGCTTTGTGTTGTCAGCACATTTGTTAAGGGTGCACCTGATCCCGCTGTCTATGTCTTTGATGAGATATTGAACAATACTGCTTCCAACACGGACCCCTGAGGGACACCGCTTGCCATGGATTTCCATCTGAACATTGAGCCGTTGCCCACTACCCTCTGGATGCCATCATCCAACCAATTCCTCATCCACCAAACAGTCCATTCACCCACTCCATACCTCTCCAATTTTGAGAGAAGCTGTTGTGAGAACTGTGTGAAAGGCCCTACAGAAGCCCAGATATACAACATATGTAGCTCTTCCCTTTTCCACTATCCCTCCAGCATAGAAGACCACTAGGTTGGTCAGGCAGGACTTGTTCTTGGTGAAGCCATGCTGTCTGTATCAAATCACCTCCCTGCCCTCCATGTAGATTTGCAGAGCTTCTAGGAGGTTCTGTTCCATGATCTTCCCAGGCACAGAGGTGAGGCTGTTCCCAGGGTCCTCCTTTCTTCCCTTTTTCAAAAATGGGTGCAATGTTTTCCTTTTTCCAGTCACCAGGGACTTCACCTGAGTGCCATGACTTTTCAAATATCATGGACAGCGGCTTGGCCACTACATCAGCCAATTCCTTCAGGACTCTGGGATGCATCACATCAGGTCCCATAGACTTCTGTATGTTCAGGTTCCTCAGGTGGTCACAAACCCAATCTTCTGCCACAGTAGGAGGGACTTTGCTCCTCCAGTCCCCTTCTTGTAGTCCATCCACTCCAGGTGTGGGGAAACTGCAAGTGTGGAGCCTCCTATAGCTGGACTAAGAAGATTTGTCAGTAGAAGGCAGCCTCACCTACTTCCTCTTTCTGATCAAGAGGTCCATAGCAGATGTCCACCCACCACAGTGTTGCCCATGTTCTTCTGCCCTCTCATCGTGACCCCTTAGCTCTCAGCTGACTCATTGTCCATCCCCAGGCAGAGCTCCATGGGTTCCTGTTGCTGTCTTCCATGAAGGGCAACTCCCCTTCCAGGTCAAGACCTATGGCTTTATCTTGATGTCACACCCCAGAGATCCCACAGTTTCTCTAGGAGGTGGTCAGGGCTACCTTTTTCCTCCAGTAGAAAAATTGCAGAATTTCTGGACTCTCTATAGTCCAGTCCAGACTTAAGCCCTCAGAAATCCACGGCTCTCTACTGGCTGGTTACTCTGGTTTGATGTTCAGGAGTGGTTACACCCATCATCATGCACACCAACGTTAGATGCGCACACACCAGTCTCACCAGATGCTGGCCCCCCAGAGAACACAACACCTGATGACCTTTGGTTCCCTCTCCAGTGACTGGCACTTGGACCTCCATCTGTACATAGAGCAGAGAGTCCACCCCCCCCCCCCCCCCCCCCCCCCTCCGCCCAAGCTGATGGAAATGGAGGTGTTTGTTAAGAAAAAAAGGACAGACTGTGGGGATCAGTTGCATGGCACAGACAGGGAAGTGTCCTGATCAGCCACCTGCCTACACATGACCAGCTTTCATCCTCTTTTCCCTCTGTTTTCCTGTGCTTCTGTCTCCCCAAACCCCCTTGATCCCACCTTTCCCCTTCCTTTGGTCCTTTCCTAGACATCCCATGACAAGCCTTGCACAGTCCCCAAATTCACTTTCTGGCTTCCAGCATGAGTCTGAGACCCCCAGGGTAAACCCCTCCATCCTCAGTTGGATGATTCAAAGAATCATGGGTTCAATCATGAAGAATCATTGTCAACCCTTTGGGTTGGAAGGGACCTAAACAATCATCTAGTCCAGCTCCCTGCCATGGCCTGGGACATTTTTTCCTAGTTCAGATTGCTTAAAGTTTCTGACCTTGGACACCTACAGGGATGGGGCATCCACATCTTCTCTGGGAAACCTGTTCCAGTGTCATCACCCTCATCGTAAAACAGTTCTTTATATCCAAACTGAGTCTCCCCCTTTTAAAGCCCAGTTTAAAGACATTGTCCTTTGTCCTGACACTACAGACCTTGGTAAAAAGTCTCACTCCATCTTTCTTGGCCTATGACCACTATGTTTTCATCTGCAAACACCGTGGAGAGTGGGGCTCAGTTAATGTTCACTCACACAGCGAAGATTTATGTGCATCTGAAGCAACAGTGTGTGCCAGAGGTGACATTGAGAGCAGGGGAGGAACAAGAAACACAAGTTTCACATCCTGAAGCACATCCTGACAAAAACCAGAACACAGTCTGGGAACCGAAACTTGTCTTGGTAGGAAAGTACCTGTTATTGTGGGAAGACCAGTAGAAGGTAAAAAATATTTTTGTAAGTCCATGATTGGGCATTACGAGGAGAGTGGGCTTGTGTCTCAGTGCATATAAGTTTCTCTGTCTAAAAATATCTAGAAATAAAGTGGATTCACTTACTGCACGATCTGTGAGTCTGTGGTTTCTTCGTATGCCACAGGAGAGAGCCCTGACATCTCCCAAGATGGGGCCTTAGGCATATGACTAGTAGAGAGAGGCTGAGGGCCTTGAGCTCAGTGGTGTGGAGACCAAGGACAGTATAGCAGTAGCCTGAGTGTGCTTGGAGGGTGGTTTTAGGGATGGTGGAGCTTTCCTTCATGGTATAAAACAGCTTGAGAAAGAAATAATGTCACAAATCTAGGGTGGTGCAGACTAGACACGAGGAGAAAGAAATGTCACCCCAAGGGCAGTGCTGTGGTGCAACATGTCACCCAGAAGGAGTCTGGATCAGCCCGAGGCTTTGTGTTCCAAGGAAGAGCCAGGGAAGATGGAGAGATACCAGCAAAGGAAGGTGACAGCAAGGTGCGGCAGCTGGGTGCATGACTACAGCCTGCAGGGAAAGAGGCAGAGGAGATGTGACACCATAGGGCAGCCCACGGTGAAGATAGAGGGACGTGGAAAAGTTGGAAGTCCCCTCAGAGCCACCCTTGTCTTTGGCTATGGCTGTTGTCTCTGCCGCTGATGCCTATGAGGAGGCTCCAGTACTGGAGCCTCATTGACTCATTGTCCACACACAGGAGCATGGGAGGTGTCACACCATAGTCCTGCCCTTGGCATTGCACATCTCCACATCACACTGTCCCAGGAAGAGCCATGCAGAATGAGCGATGGACAGGATCTCCCTTCCCAGGGGCTGGGGGTCAGACCTTGGCCCTTTGGGTGATGGGGTCAGATGTTGGCCCTTTGCATTAATGAAACACACCAACGTTTGCTCAACATCAGAGCCACCTTCACCTTGCTTCTCCCGACCTGTCACCACTGCCTCCAGTTTTCTGCTCTAACTGGACCCTGGGGACACTTTCTCAGAGGTGTCTCTCAGTGGGACCTTTGGAGAAGAAACTGGAGTTTGAATCTGGCTTTGATTTCTTGAGAGGTTTCTTCAACTTCTCAGTGTTCATGTTCATCAACTGATGAACAGTGTTCAGTTCTTCAACTGCTCATGAGGTTCATGGACTCAGCATCAAAGCCACCAGAAGGGTCATTAAAATGCCTTCAGCTGTTTCTCTGCTGAGGTAGGCCAGGCTCCTGGGAGACAGCTCTGCCCAGGAGCAGCTGCTCTTCAAAGTGCAGCAGGGCTGAGGGCTGAGGGCACCCCCAGGGTATCTCAGGGAGACAAGACAAGTAGAGAGAGAGAGAGCTTAAAGGTAGTCATGATTGGGAGGATGACTGAGGAGAACTGAGAGTTCACTGGAGGAAGAAATCTTTAGAGCCCTTGACGGGGTAAGTCTCTGGGCAATGCTGGTGTAGTTCCTGGAAGGATCTTCTAAAGCTGGCCCAGCCACAGCTCATGGGATCTGTAAGGCAGGTAGGAGGGACACTTGTTAGGCAATTTGAAAAGCTGTGAAGTTGGTTGTGCAGCCAGGGGTACCCAGTGCTGTTTTCCAAGCAGGGTCTCTGTGTCCCAAGGAACTGTGTGCTGGGGCAGGGACTCTGCCGCCTGCCAGGGTCAGCTCTCAGCCTGCCCAGGGAGATCCCCATGACACTGTGGGGAGAAGCTGTGGGGATCACTACAGGACATTCCCAAGAGACTTTTCAAGAAGCACAGCAAGGCAGGGGCTACCTGAAAGAGAAGGATCCTGTTATAGTGATCTCCTACTCTGTTTTTTCTGGGTGGGAAATGGGACATAGAAATTCATCTCTCAGTTCAGGAAGAGGCACTGAAATTCCAAATCTGTTACTCTCAGAGGTGAATAAACCAGGGAGTATCAGGAATCAATACTTAGTAGCCCACAGACAGCATCAGCATTGCTTTTCCAGCCTCAACAGGGTTGCTTGGATGTCCCCATGGAGCCTGCACAGCCAGAGGTAGAGGTGGCCCTGGGCAGTGCCCGGCTGCTGGGAGGTTCTGCAGGGCACAGCTGAGCCCCAGCAGGTGGGATGGGCTTTGGGAGCACTGGCAGGAGGAGAGCTGGGGAGAGAGAGACAGCTCCTGGCAGGGACAGCCCCAGGCAGCAGAGACATGGGCAGGGGCTGAGGGGAAACTGTCAACCCACAGTAGGGGAGGGTGCCTTCAGGCAGCTCTCTCTTGGTCCTTCACTGGAGATATCTTCTGGGCCGTGTCTGCTGGGCAATGAGCTGACTCTCTCTTTAGAACCTCCCATCCTCAGGACCCCTGACTGTCTGCTTTGCCTCCCCTGCTGGCCTTGCGAGCTGTCCCCAGAAGGGCACAACTCTCCACTAGGATCCTTGCGGGGGGCTAAGCCTTTCCTTGGGGGTAGGCACTCTCCTCTCAGAGCATTTTGCTTCTCTCAGAGAGCGGTTGTGTCCTGCTCTCTTCATCACAGCTCCACCTCAGGGCTAGGAGAGAGAAGCATTCACAGATCTGTCCCATAAAAAATCTCCCAGATGAGTTCAGATGTTTAGTGCTTTTTAATGAGGAAAACCTTCAAGGCAGCACAATCAAAGGCACAGGGCAGTGGCAATGTGCGCTGGCAGCCCAGAAAGCCAACTGCATCCTGGGCTGCATCAAAAGAAGTATGGCCAGCAGGTCATGGGAGGTGATTCTGCCCCTCTACTCTGCTCTTGTGAGACCCCACCTGGACTACTGTGTCCAGCTCTGGAGTCCTCATCATAGAAAGGACATGGACCTGTTGGAACAGGTCCAGCAGAGGGCCACGAAGACAATCAAAGGGATGGAGCACCTCTTCCATGAAGACAGGCTGAGAGAGCTGGGGTTGTTCAGCCTGGAGAAGAGAAGGCTCCGGGGAGACCTTAGAGTAGACTTCCAGTATCTGAAAGGAACCTACAGAAGAGCTGGGGAGGGACTCTTTGTTAGGAAGTGTAGTGAAAGGACAAGGGGCAAAGGTTTTAAATTGGAAGAGGTGTCATGAACAGAGTGATTGACTTCACTAGTTAGAGTGAAGCAGTGAAATATTTATTAAGGTGAAACAGTGATTTAACAAAATCAG
>JAOQGL010000018.1:127859-139010 GCA_027564165.1 Gallinago nigripennis
AATGGGGGGGGGTGGGGGGGGGAAATGGAGGGGACACCCCCCCAACCCCCCCTTCCTTCCCGGGGGTGGCGTTGGCTCCTGGTTGGGGGTCAGGTGTGGGGTGCGGGGGGGTCCTGGGGGAGGCGGTGGCGCAGGGTCTTCTCTTCCTCCTGGGGAGAGGGGGGGGGACACGTTGGGGACACTGGGAGGGAGGACACTGGAGCACCCACACATGGGGGCAGGGCACCCTTGGGACCCCCTCCAAACCCAGGAGCACCCCATTTTGGTGGGATTCCATGACCATGTATGGGGTCAGAGCACCCTTGGAAGCCCCCCAACCCAGGAGCACCCCATTTTGGTGGGTCTCCATGACCATGACCAGGGTCAGGGCACCCTTGGGACCCCTCAAACCCAGGAGCACCCCATTGTGGTGGCTCTCCATGACCACGTATGGAGTCAGGGCACCGCTGGGACCCCCTCCAAACCCAGGTGCACCCAGTTTTGGAGGTTCTCCACGTCCAGGGGGACACTCACGGCCTCCAAGGTGCCGGCGCTGCCCCACTCGGCCGGGGCGAAGGCGTCCTCCTCGCCCCGCGCTGGCTCCGGCCCCTCGTCCTCGTACTCCGTGAGGTAGTCAGACTCCTCTGGGATAGGGTTGAGGGAGGGGGACAGTCAGACCCCATCTGTGGGTCTGGCCCCACACGGTGGGACCCCCAACCACCCACCCACCCCACCCCAGCTCACCGTCCCCGTAGCCGTCGGACAAGTAGGGCTTGGCGGGCTCAATGCGGGACACGATCTCTGCCAGGTCGGTGAAGCCGGCGCTGGGACACGTGAGGACCTACGGGAGGGGACAATAAAGAGGGGGGGGGACACACACAACCTTCAAGTAGCGCCCCCCAATGTGTGGGGGTGAGGATGGGGGGAGTGGGAGGGGGACAAAGGATGGTGGAGGGGACAGGAGGACACCAGTGAGGGACAGGAGATGGAAGGTGGAGGGGTCAAGGATGGTGGAGGGGACGGAAGATGGACCCAGGAGGGGACAAGGATGGTTTGGGGCACGGGAGATGGACCAAAGGGACAGGAGATGGAGCAAGGAAGGGACAAGAAGACACCAGTGAAGGACAGGAGATGGACTACGGGGACAAAGGATGATGGAGGGGACAGGAGATGGACCAAGGAGGGGCAGAAGATGGACCAAGAAGGGGACAAGGATGGTTTGGGGCACAGGAGATGGGACAGGAGGTCACCAGTGAGGGACAAGAGATGGACCAAGGGGACGGGCCAGACCAAGGAGAGGAAAGGAGATGGACCAAAGGGACAGGAGATGGACCAAGGAGGGGACAGGAGATGTCCCCAGGGTCCCCAGTGTCCCCCCCCTGCTCACGTCCATGCGCTTGCTCTCATAGAAGTCGGCCGAGCGTCGGTCCTTCACCATCTTCTCAATGATGTCACCGCGGCTCCAGCCCTCGAAGACCACCTTGCCATGTTGGTAGCCCACGTCCTGCAGAGAGAAGGGCCAGAGGCCATCAGTGGCCCGGTCAACGGGCTGGGGCACCCCAAATGACCACCCGGGCAACTAACTGATGGGTAGGACACCCCAACTGACAGCCAAGGTACCCCAAATGATGACTGGGATCTTCAACCTGGTCAAGACACCCCAAAGAATGGCCAGAGGTAGCCCATTGATGGCTTGAGCACCCAACTGATGGCCGGGTCACCACAACCAATGGACCACAGCACCCCCAAATGGTGGCTGGAGCACCCAGTCAACTGCTGGGTGACTCTACTTGATGGCCAGGAGATCCTGTTAATGGCCTGGCCATCCAACCGATACAAAGGGCACCCAAACCCACATCTGGGGTACCCCATTAGTGGCCAGGAGACCCCAGTTAATGGTCAGGAGATTCCAACCAATGGCCAGGAGACCCCAGTCAATGGTCAGGAAATTCCAACCAGCGGCTGGAGAACGTCAACCCATATCTTGAAGCACCTCATTGATGGCCTGAGGCCCTCTCAAAGATGGTCCAAGGCCACCCCACCGGCTTCCCTGTCCCCCCCCCCCCCACCCCAGGAGTCCCCAGCTCACGTAGATCTCATCGAACTTGCGGAAGTCCATGGTCTTGAAGCGGTCGATGGGTGGGCGGATGTACTCGCAGTAGGAGCTGGACTTCACCACCTCCAGTTGCCGGACGCAGGACACGTAGGCCAAGCGGGACTGGATCTCGGCCATGTCGGGCACCTGGGGAAAGACGAGGTGGCTTCAGCAACCTCCTGCCCCGTGTCCCACATCTCACCAGCTTCATCCCACCACCACCGGTCAAGTCCTCAACCTTGACTTTTTCAGCCCAAGGGTTGAGACGTTTCCAGAGGAGCCACCAGCCGGACAGGCTGTCCCCGTAGTTACAGAGGTCGGTCTCGTCCTGGCTGCCCACGTCGATGGCGATCACCGTCTTGGCCCCCATGTTGCGGGCGATGTCAGCTGTGGGGTGGGAAGGGGGAGAAGGTGGGTCACCAACGTCACCGGTTTCCACCCATCTGAGGTAGGAAACGGGGCCGGGAGGGAGGGATTGTCCCTGAGCATGGGCTGGATGGCAAAAGCCATGCTGGGGTTTGGTGGTGGGATGTCCCAGATTGGGGGGGGGGGAGGGGGGCAGGAGGTGTTGGGGGGCAAAAGGCCAGCAGCAGTGACGTGACTGGGTGTTGGGGACGACGGGAGGGCACAGGCAAGTTGCAGCATCTGTGGTGGGATGTGAAGGAACGTGGAGATGCCCCAGGAGGACACCAGGAGGTGGTGTGAGCTTGATGGAGATGGCCTTCACGTGGAGGAGGATGGAGATGCCCCAGGAGGACACCTGGTTCTGAGGACATCAAGAGATGGTGATGGGACATGGAGGACGGTGGTTTGCACGTGGAGGAGGATGAAGATGCTTCAGGAGGTGCTGAGGACACCAGGAAGTGGCACAAACTGGAGGGAGGTGGCTTCTGTATGAAGAACCGTGGAGATGTTCTGGGGGGACACCAAGAGATGGTTTGAGATGACAGGAGGCAGCTTGAATATAAATGAGACTGGAGATGCCCCAGAAGACAATGCAGTGCTGAGGGCACCAGAAGATGAGGCAGGACAGACAAAGGTGGACATGGAGGTGCCCCAGGAGGGTACCCAGGGCCACCAAGAGATGGTGTGAGACACAGGGAGGTGTCCTGCAAGTGAAGAAGGATGGAGAAGCCCAAGGAGGACACCTGGAGCTGAGAACATCAAGGGAAGATGGTGTGAGATGGACCAAGGTGGTTTGCATGTGGTGAAGCATAAAGATGCCCCAGGAAGACATCCAATGCCAAAGACACCGGGAGAGGATGATGCAGGATGGAAGAAGATGGTTGGCATCAAAGGAGGACGCTGAGGACACCAAGAGATGACACAAGATGGATGGACAATTCTTGCACGTGGAAGAGGATGAAGGTGCCTTGATGGTGCTTTCAGAAGATGCCCAACAATGAAGACAATTTTGCCCATGGAAGAGAATGAAGGTACCTTCAGCAGATGCCCAACAATGAAGACACCAAGAGATGATGCAAAATGGATGGACCATTTTTGCACGTGGAAGAGGATGAAGGTGCCTTGATGATGCCTTGAGAGGACACGCAACCCTGAAGACATCGAGATGACCCAAGATGGATGGACAAATTTTGGCACGTGAAAGAGGATGAAGGTGCCTTCAGAGAACATCCGACGCCGAAGACACCAAGAGATGACCCAAGATGGATGGACCTTTTTTTTTGCATGTGGAAGAAGATGAAGATGCCTCCAGAGGACGCCCAACACTGAAGACGCCGAGAAGATGCCAACCCCCAAAACGAGACGTCCTACATCCAACCTCAACATCTCCGGCCGTCGAGAACGCCCCTCGCGGTGGCCACGCAGCCCCCACCCGACCGCCTGCCACCGTCTTCAGAGGGGGGGGAAAGAGTTGGGTGGTGGTGGCCTTGAGGGCCTGGAGCTGCTACTTGCCTGGCAGGTTGTTGATGTAACCACCGTCCATCAGTAAGTTGCCGTCCTTGGGGTCGCAGAGGGGGGGTAGGTAGCCAGAAAGGGTCATGCGGGCTCGCACGTAGCGCCAGAGCGAGCCTGCGCCGGGGCGGGAACAAACTCAATGAGCACCATCTACCCCCCCCAAAAAAAAAACAACCCTACACGCCCCCCCCCGGGGGTGGTGGGGTGGGGTGGGGTGAGGTGGGCTGCCCCTCGCCCCCTTTCCCGGGGCCGTCTGCGACCCCCTGGAAGCCCACGGAAGGTGGGGCAACCACGGGTGGCAGAGGAACCCCGTTGGCCCGTCCTGATGGTCGGCAAAGCTCGGGTGGTTCAACTTGGGATGGGAGGTGGTTTTGGGTGGGGGGGAGGTGAGTTTGGAGGGTGGGGGGGATCTTCTGAAGGAAGTTGTGGGACGGGGGGACGGGACACACACACACACGTGGTGGCCCCCCCCTTGGAGAAGGAGATGCTGACCTGGGACATTGTTAACATAGCAGCCGTCCACTAGCCAGTGGCTGTCCTTGGGGTCGCAGAGCGGTGGCAGGTAAGGGGTGTAGGACGCACTGGCTCGGACGTAGCGCCAAAGGCTACCTGCCGGAGGGGGAGAGGGGACACGGTCACGGCCACCACCACCACGGTGGGGTGGGATGGGGTGGGGTGGAGAGGAAGACACGGGTGGGAGAGAAGAAGACACATGCCCCCCAGCATGGTGAGCCACCGAGGAGGTTTGGAGACCCCCCCAAAAAGCACCTCGGCCACGTAGGGCTGGGGAAGGGAAGGTGGGGGAGATGCTCCTCAGAAGGTTAGGGCTGGTGAGCAGGGGTTAGCTGGGGTTAGGAGGAGGAGGAGGAGGAGGAGGAAGAGCAAGAGCCAGGCTGCTTTTACAAGCCACCGCGTGCGTCCCCCCGTGGACGGCTCAATGTCCCAGGTGAGCTCCAGGACACCGGGCAAGGAGGAGGGGCAGCCACCGCTACGTCTCCACCACCACGACGTCCCCACCACCATGACGTCCCCACCACCACCACCAAGTCCCCGCTACCGTGATGTCCCCACCACCGGCAACGTCCCCACCACCGCGTCATCTCCACGACCATCGGGTCTCCACCACCATTACAACGTCTCCACCACCATTACAACGTCTCCACCACCACATGGTCCCCACCACCACCACCACCGCTGCATCATCTTCTCTACCACCATGTGGTCTCCACCACCACGTCGTCCCCGCCACCACCCCGTTGTCCCCGCCACTGCCACCGCGTCCCCGTGCTCCACATGCCGTGAGCGTGGGTTACTGGGGTTAGTGGTCAGCAGACAGGTTAAGAGAGGACATGCATGCTGGGGGGGGGGCTGAAGGGGGACGAGATGTGGCTCCACACCCCGGTTCTGTCCCCTGAACCCCACCGAGGACCCCCATGGGGGACACCTGAGGCCAGTGGGGTCACCAGGTGGGAAGCCACCACGACCTGGGCTCACCATGAACCCTCTGAGACCCTTCCATGCCGTGCCAAGACATGTCCTCCCCACGGCACGTGGCCAACCTTCCCCCATGGGGCAGCCGGCACCGTTTTGGGGTGACCGCTGAGGAGTGTCCCCACAAGGAGGGGACATGAGGGACACCAGGAGGGGACACGGTGGCACTCGAGAGCTTCCCCGGCTCCTTGGGGAGCTCTTACCGTCCGTGTGCACACGCATGGCCGAGGCCGTGATGTCCGTGGTGACGTTGAAGTAGGGCAACCAAAGGTCCTGGGGAGGGGACACACAAGAGAGGGGTGGGTGACACCCTGGGGACGGTGGTGGGAGGACTCCCCACCCCACCACGGGTGGGTGTGGGATGGGGGCTGGGGGGGAAGGGGGGCAGGTCCACCTCGATCTGCTTGTCCTGGAAAACCTTGTTGATGCTGGCGTTGAAGGCGGAGCCCGAGAACATGGAAGTGATGGGGTAGGTGAGGTCCAGGACAGTCTTGAAGGTTGAGTTCATGCACTGGAGGAGGAGGAGGAGGAAGGAGAGAAAAAGAAGGAGAAGGAGGAGGAGAAGGATGAATAAAGAGAGAAGGATGAGGAGGAGAAGAAGGGGGAGGAGGAGAAGGAGGATGAGGAGGAGAAGGAGGATGAGGATGAATAAGGAGAGAAGGAGAAGGAGAAGGAGGAGAAGGAGAAGGAGGAGAAGGAGGAGGAGAAGGAGGAGAAGGAGAAGGAGGAGAAGGAGGAGGAGAAGGAGGACATAAAGGAGAAGACAAAGGAGATGAAGGAGGAGGAAGAGGAGGAAAAGGAGAAGGAAGAAGGAGGAGAAGGAGGAGACGAAGGAGGAGACGAAAGAGAAGGAGAAGGAGGAGGAGAAGGAGGAGGAGGAGGAGGAGGAGAAGGAGAAGGAGAAGGAGAAGGAGAAGGAGAAGGAGAAGGAAGCAGCAGCAGAAGGAAAGAAGGTGAAAGAGGAGGAGGAAGAAGAAACAGGATGAAAAAAAAGGAGGAAGGGGAGGAGACAAGAAGAAGGAGGAAGAAGAAGAGGAAGAAGAAAAGGAGGAAGATGAAGAAAAGGAAGAGGAGGAAGGAGGTGCTTTCGAAACCCCTCAGGCAGGGTTGGCCACGGGGAGGACAGTTGCTGGTGCCAGTGTCCTCCCAGAAGGCCAGGGAGGGTGGGGGTGGCCCGTGGTCAGGGTTGGGAGGTCCCTGGGGCACCCACCTTGGCCCACTCTCGCGCCCGCTGCTTGGTGCGGACGGCGCTGCGCTCCTCGGCGTAGAGCGCCCCGATGAAGGCCCCGATGGAGGTGCCCCCCACCAGGTCGATGGGGATCCCCGACTCCTCCATGGCCTTGATCACCCCAATATGGGAGCAACCCCTGGTGGGATGGAGAAGAAGAAGAAGAAGATGATGGATGAAACCAGGACCTTCAACCCACAGGTGAAGGTCTTACCACGGACGTGGAGCACCCACCTGGCTCCGCCACCCCCCAAGACGAGGGCGATGGTGTTGCCGGTGAGGACACGGGCCAACCGGGAGAAGTCACTGTGCCGGTCGGCGTTCTTCTCAAACACCTTCTCGTACATCTCCCGCTGGGGACAGGATGGACCATGGGTGGGTGACGATGACGATGGTGGACCACCAAGGTCACCCAAGGAGGGGACTTGGACCAGGGTCACTGATGATGATGGTGGTGGACCACCAAGGTCACTCATGGAGTAGTAGGGTGACCGATTATGACAGTGGAGGACCACCAAGGTCACCCAGGGAGTAGTAGGGTGACTGATTTTGACAGTGGTGGACCACCAAGGTCACCCAAGGAGGGGACTTGGACCAAGGTGACTGATGATGACAATGGGGGACCACCAAGGTCACCCAGGGATCGGACACATACCAGGGTGACCAATGATGATGGTGGTGGACCACCAAGGTCACCCAGGGAGTAGCAAGGTGACCGATGATGACAGTGGTGGACCACCAAGGTCATCCATGGGGTGGGAACGAGACGTACCAGCTTGGTGGGGCTCCGTCGGGAGAAGACACGCCGGGGACACCTGATGTGGACGTGACCCGAGCACCAACTGCGCATGTTGAGCCACTCAACGGTGCGGGAAGGACTGGGACCATCTTCGCGGTGTAGAAGGACCAACTGCTTCAACGCCCGCACTGCCGTGTTCTCCAACATCTGCTCCAGCTGTAGAAGTCATCAGCCACCCATCGCAGCGTTGTCCCACCACCACCACCACCATCACCACCACCTTCTCACCCAACCTCACCTCTCCCAGCGCCGGTTCTTGGTCGCCCAACCCGACGATGAGGATGCAGTCGGCTTGGCGGATGCAACGCACGGTCCACGGCGTGAGGGTGGGATCGGTTTGGTAGAGGACAATGCGGTGGATGTCCTCCTGCTGGGCCAACCAACCTGACAGGCGGTACTCCTGGATGCTGCCGAGATGGAGAGGTCAACCGGTGGCACGGTGGTGGCCGGTGACCTTCCTCCCGACAGGAGTTACCTGTCCAGAGCTGAGGAACCCAGACGGGCACGGATGATGTCACTGGTGAGGAGCAGGGTGGGACCTGGAAGAGGTGGGGACATGGTCGCCACCATGCCATGGGACTGTGGTGACCACCGTGCCATGAGGCTCTGCATATCACCATGCCATGGTTGCCATCATGCCATGGGACTGTGGTCACCACCAGGTGGTCATTGTCATGCCATGGGGCTGTGAGGGACACCACACCATGGTGCCCACCACACCATGGTACCCACCACACCACGGTGCCCACCACACCACAGAACCATGGCCACCTCCATACCACAGCCACCGCTGGCCCTGTGGTCACCACCACACCGGGTCACCGGCGTGCCACAGGCCCACGGCCACTTCCATGCCGTGGCCACCACTCACCAATGGCGTTGAGCGCGTGCTTGAGTTCCAGTGTGAAGGCAGCCATGGGCACGTCGTCACACACCGGCAGCACCGCCACCGTCGACAGGTTACTGGTGGGGTTGGTGGGCTCCGAACTGGAGGCCATGCCCAAGCCAGAACCTGCCCGGACAGAGAAAACAAGGTGGTGGCCACCATCCATGAGCTGCTCTGATAGTGGCCACCTCCCATGAGCTCCTCAATGGTGGCCACCTTCCATGAGCTGCTGGGGTGGTGGCCACCAGCCCTGTAGAAGACACCTGTCCCCCCCCACCCCTTTGGCACCTACTTGCAAAGGGCCCACGGAGCTGCTGAAGGTTTCCCAAGATCTTCTGGCTCAGGAGGTGGATGAGGCGGGTGACAACCTGCGGGGACAAGGACATGGATGGCCACCAGACCGGTCAAGGGGGACATGTTCCTTCCACGAGAAGAGGGTGTAGACCCCAAGATGGGGTCTGGGGGTACCTGGGGGTATCTCCGCTTGATGTTGTTCAAGGTGCCCTCAGGCAACTTGGCCAGCTCCGTGTCCCGCACCGCGTGGACCGTGGTGGCCCGAGGTTGCCGGGTGAGGGCTTCCACCTGGAGAAGACGCCATGGAGCCAAGACGTCTTGGCCAGACACGTAGGGTTGTCCACCCCGTGTCCCCACCCCGCCACGGTTCTCACCACGCCGATGAGGTCTCCACGGCCGTACTCCCCGATGAGCTCCTTCTTGCCGCTGCCCTTCTGGATGACGGAGCGAAGACGCCCGTTGAGGGCGATGTAGGTACAGTCCGACTTGTCCCCTTGCCTGGGGGACACCACCAACAGGAGGTCATCCTCCCCTGGCCAAGCTGGTCCTCCCCGAGCTGAGGTGGGCCCCCATCCATTGGTACCCACCTGTAGAGCGCCCGCCCGGCCTCCACCGCCATCCAGTCGATGGCGAAGTCCATCTGGCGCACGAAGGGGGACATGCGGGCGGCCACGGTGTGGGCCACGCTCAGGACCACGCTGGGCTGCTCCCGCATGATCCTACGGGTCAACACACGGTGGTGGCCCTAAGAGATGCCACCGTAGCCCAAAAAAACCCTTCCAGCACCAAAGCTTTGCCCCAAAGCTTGGGACTCACTCGTAGAAGTCCGACTTGGAGATCTTGAGGAAGGTGCAGTCACGGTTGGCCTTGATGGTGAAGATGAGGGGCTCGCCGGTGAGGACAGCCAACTGGCCCACCATCTCGCCAGGTTGCGTCAAGAAGAGGCAAACGTCTTCCGCCTTGTCGATCATCCGCTGGTAGACGTGGAGGCAGCCCCACAGCACAAAGTGGAGGCTCACGTCCTGCCCCAAAACGGCAACCTGGTCACCCTTGGGGGGCCACCAGGCATGAGGAGGTCCCAACAGCCACCTCTCAGG
Source organism: Gallinago nigripennis (assembly GCA_027564165.1). Classification (NCBI taxonomy): domain Eukaryota; kingdom Metazoa; phylum Chordata; class Aves; order Charadriiformes; family Scolopacidae; genus Gallinago; species Gallinago nigripennis. The sequence goes on from JAOQGL010000018.1 coordinate 137,649, forward strand.
CCTCCTCACAGGGTATATGGCACCTTCTGGATGGCTTTAGATGGTTCCTGCCCCCCAACCAGCCACAGGGCAGGAGTATGAAGAGTAGCGCCCCATGGAAATGTAGGGTGGGTGGAGCAAGATGGGACCAGCTCCCCAAAACCCAGACCCACCTGGTCCCCTTGACGGGCAATGACCGTCCCAGCTTTGGCGTGATGTAGCAAGACACGGTTGTTGAGGAGAGAAGGCTCCTGGAGGGAAGAATGGCGTCACGTGAGGCCATGTGGACCATCAGGAGGAGATGGGGACCGTGAGGAGGAGACAGAGGACCACCAGGAGGTCACGGGGACCACCATGAGGAGATGGGAACCCACCAGAAAGTGATGGGGGACCATCCCGAAGAGATGGGGGATGACCATGAAGTGATGGGGACCACTATGAAGCAGCAGGGGACCAACATAAGGCAACAGGGACCACTACGAGGCAATGGGAACCCACCACAGTGCAAGAGAGGACCACCACAAGGCAATAGGGGCTACTACAAGGCAACAAGGACCACCATGAGGGACTGAGAACTCAACACAACGCAACAAAGGACTACCACAAGGCAACATGGACCACTGCAACGCAACAGAGGACCACCACAAGGCAACGGGAAGCCACCACAAGGCAATAGGGGCCACCACAAGGCAACGGAACCTACCAAGAGGCAATAAGAACCCACCATGAGGCAAGAGGAACCCACCACGAGGGCATGAAGGACCACCACAAGGCAACAGAGGACCACCAGAAAGCAACAGAGACCACCACGAGGCAACTTGAACCCACCACAAGGCCACGGGAGCCACCACGAGGCAACGGGAACCCACCACACGCCAAGGGGAACTCACCGTGAGTCAACAGAGGACCACCACAAGGCAACGGAGGACCACCACAGAACCCAGATACCCCCATGGTGGCACCGTTTCTGCCCTCACCTTCACCTTCATGAGCTTGACCAGCTCCTGCTTGGCAGCCTCAAAGATGGCGCTGGTCTGGCGGCCTTGGTAAGGCCCGAAGGGGCAAGTGCCGGTGGCCGCATCCTCCTCGCAGTCGTTGTCGTGGTGGACACCAGAAGGTTGCTCCTCCACCGTCACCGACTTGCGCTCCCGGGCCTCGTGGGAGACAGACTGGGGGGGGGGGGGACGGGGGGAGGAGAACGGGGGATGGTTCCAGTGGCCACCTGAGGCCACCTGTGGCCACCAGGGAGGGGAGGAGGGGTGGCCGAGGCCTCACCCTGGAGAAGGTGGCCATGGAGCTGTCCTCCTGCAGGGACACTGAGATGCGGCCCCGCTCGTAGGCCATGTCGAAGTCGGAGCGGGGACCCTTCTGGAGGCCTGTTGT
>JAOQGL010000018.1:200410-210967 GCA_027564165.1 Gallinago nigripennis
GTATTTTCTTGCCATGGGTGGTCTTCAGTTTGGCCAAACCTGACTGGGCAAGGGTTGTGGTGAGGAGGGGGTCCTGCATGGTGGCCGGTAGTCCTCCTGGACCTGCTGAGAGAAGGTTTCACGTCTGGTGTTTTCTTGCCACAGGTGGTCTTTGCTTTGCCAAAATCTGACTTAGCAAGGTCTGCGGCGAGGAGGGGTCCTCTCTGGTGGACAAATAAGGATTTGATGGCTTGGGTTGAGAGGTTGGTTGTTGCTCATGATGCTCCTACAGGGTGGGAAGGTGGGTCCTGACGTGGTCCTCCAAAGCCACCAAGAGAACGGTGTGAATGTATTGAAGGTGTTTTCTTGCCATGGGTGGTCTTCGGTTTGGCCAGACCTGACTGGGCAAGACTTGTGGTGAGGAGGGGGTCCTGCCTGGTGGCCGGTAGACCTCCTTGGGGTGTTGGGAGAAGGTTTCATGCCTGCGTTGGGATGCGGTTGGCCAAGGCCCGCAGCACCTGCCCTGCCCGTCTTTCGGTGCCTATAAATATCCTCCCAAATCCAGCACCCCCTCGAGCAGCCTCTCTCCCCTGGGCCATCCCTCGTGCAAACGGGGCCACGGGTTTAAAAATAAGCCGGGGACAACGCCGGGCAGGGCCGTGGATTCTCCTGCTGCCTCGCAAAGTAGGCCATGGCCCAGTCCTTCTTCTCCACTGGGGATTTCTGGGAAGGGAAGGTTCTGTGCTGGTGCAAATTTGGGTTTTTTTGGCCGTGCAAAGCCAAGTCTTTGGTTGGGGAAAGTGGGATATAAACATGGGGTGGGTGTAGGGTTGGGTTTTTTGGGGTGGTTTGCTTCTGTCCTACAACCCAGGCTGCTCTCCTGGCTAACATATGTATACAAACCCTCCGCAAGGGGGCTAAATCTCTCTTTTTTTTTTTTTATTTTTTTTTTTTTTTTTTCTCCTCGATATCGGGGGGATAAAAGCTATTCAGGAGAGCGTTAAGGGATAAGTGACTTATTTGAACCCCTTTTGCAAGAAGCAAACTCTACTGCTGGGTCAGGCTGGGGATGGAGATGCCGTAACCTTCTCCCAACCCCAGCAGGAATGAGCTCATGCGTCGGCATGAGGCCACGTTAATCCTTCTCGGGAGTTTTGCTGCTGCTGAGAAAAAGTTGGTTTTTTTTTTTTTTAAAGTATCTTAACAGCAAAAGGGCTAAAAACCCATGGGTTCGTTACTTGATGAGGTTGGTCAACTCAGAAATAGGGGTGAAGATAAAGCAGAGACGTTTCATGCCACGTTCACCCCATCTTTAACACCAGTCGTGGGCCCCAGCACCCCGTGGGGTTGGGTGGTCCCCCCGTGGGGTTGGGTGGTCCCCCTGTGGGGTTGGGTGGTCCCTGGAGCTGGTGGGCCCTTTGGAGTGGTGGGGCCCTGTGGACCTGGTGGTCCCTGGAGGTGGTGGGGCGCCGTGAAGCTGGTGGTCTGTGGAGTTGGTGGGGCCCCATAGAGGTGCTGGGACCATGGTGTTGGGCTGGAGGACCACAACTGGGGGCACTGGTAACCTCCCAGTTGACTTTGAACTTGTGTGGGATTTGCATGCATGTAAACCTACAGGTCCCCATGGGATACGTCCCTGGATACTGGGAGGGTTTCGCTGATGTTATTGTGAGACCTTCTTGTCATTTCTTGAGGGTCTCGGGACTCTGGAGAGGTCCCAGTCAACTGGAAACCAACAAATGTTATTCCAGTTTCCAGGGAGGGCAGGAAAGATGACCCTGGTAATTATAGGCCTGTCGGTCTCGCTCCAGTGAAATGATGGAGAAGGTTATTCTAGGAGGTGTCGGAAAAACACTTGGAAGACGACGCAGTCATCGGTCAAAGCCTCTGTGGGTTCAGGAAGGGAAGGTTGTGTCTTCCTGAGGGAATGTCCTTTTGTGACAAGGTTCCCGGCCTTGTGGATGTGGCTTTTTTTGGATTTTAGCAGAGATTTTGATACTATTTCTCACAGTATCCTTCTAGCACGGACACAACTCATTGGGTGAACAGTTGGCCAAAGAGTCAGAGTCAAAGAGTTGCAGTCAATGGGGCAACGTCTGGTTGGTGACCAGTCACCAGTGGGGTCTTCCCTGGGGTGCTGAGGACCCCCCCACCCCTTCTCTGCTTGGGATGATTGAATGGAGGAAGCATCTCAGCAGCTTTTTGGGGCTCCGTTTTGTCAGTGGAACCCCTGCCAGTCCCAACATGGGTGGTGAGATGCCACCAGGCGATGCCATCCAGCGATTCTTTGTCATCCCTGGAACTCTTGGCCCAGACACCGGGCCAAGGTGGCCCTGATACCAGGCCAAGGTGGCCCCAACACCGTGCCAAGGTGGCCCCAAGAGCCCTGCACTCAAGCCAAGGACCGAATCCAACCTCTTGGCTGGGTTTTGGGGAAGGAAGATGATTAATTAGCATTCCCAAGTCTTTGCGGCTGACAGCGGAGTTGGGTAATCGGAGAGGACAACTCATTACGTTACGGGGCTGACAGCAAGGAAAAGTGAGAAGAAGATCCCTCAGGAGTCTTCTCCGTGGTTTTAGAGTGTCCAAACCAGCCTTTGGGAATCTTCTGGATGGATAATATTTCAAGGTACAAAAGAGCTGAGCCTTGGGGCTTCCCCGTCGCTTCTTTTTAGGTGATTAACCCTCTGTTTTAATGATGACGGAGCTAAAACCTGTTGGTGGAAAGAGAGGAAAGATGTCCCTGGGGGGGAGTTGGAGGAACCCGGAGGGAAGAGGGGGGGGGTTGGGTGAAATGAATCGTGGGTAAAAATATAAACCAAAAAACCTGCTGTGGTTTTTACGGGGGAGATCTGCTGAAAATTGTAATTTCGATGGATCCAAAGGCGATGAGTTTTCGCAACGGAGTCTTTGGACGCCTTTCAAGCGGCTTTGGATCGAAAAAACTCCTCTTTTTTTGTCCGACGCTGGGATGTGTCCTCTGCTGACGAGGAAAATTTTCTGCTGGGGGCCCCCCCAACCCCCCCCCTTGCCCCGTCACGTAAATCTTGTAGGATCCAGAGGAGGCTTGGTAACTCTTGAAGAGAAATAGAAATTCATAAATTAAAAAAAAAAAGGTTTTCAAGGAATTGGCTTGGAATCGCCTCTGAAAAGGCTCGATTTTGGGTGAAAGACTTGAATGGGGGGGGTGGGGTGGGGGAGTTGGCACCCTCGGGCGGGGCTTTTTCTCACTTCTTTTGTTTTTAAAAGGCTCGATAATGGGGGGGGGGGGAGGGGGGGGTGGAAAACACAGGATGGAGAAACACCTCGGGTAGAAAACCACCCTGTTAAACAGGTATTTGCACCCAAATTTGCAGAGGGAGGTTGATTTTTCCACCCCCCCCACCCCAAAAGAGGGACCATGATGGGTCGGGGGCCATCCTCTTCCCACCAGATTTGAAGGTACGACATTGGGGGGGGAACCCCAAGGGTTTTGAGTGGAAAAGGAACGGCTGGATTTTACGGGAGCGTCTTTGGGAGATGGGTTGGGGCCGGTCTGGTCCTTGGGGGGGGTGGGGGTTAAGGAGAACTGGGGAGAAGGACATCTTTTTTGGGGGTGGGGTGGGTGTCTTTTGGGGTTTGGAGGTCTCTTGGAGAAGGTTTGGATGTGTTTTGGGGTGTTGGGGGGGGTCTGTTTGGTGGCATTGGAGGTCTCTTGGGTGAGGTTGGAAGTCTCTGGGGGGCTGGATGTGTCTTGGGGGGTTGGAGGCCTCTTGAGAGGGTTTGATGTTTCTGGGATGTGTTGGACGTTTCTTTGTGGGGCGGTTTGGAGGTCTCTTGGGGGCGGTTTGGAGGTTTCTTGGTGGTGGGGGGCATTTTCTCTCTTTTTGGGGGGGTTGGCCATCTTTTTAGAGGGTGGCACAGAGCAATTAGTGTTTAGAAGCTGGATGTTGCATCTTGAACCCGTTCACACCTCGGTGCTGGTTTTCTGAAACACGGGAAGGTTTTGCCGGAGTTTTTTTTCCGGGCTCAAAGCGGGAGGTTTTGGGCAAGTCGTAGGATCAGTCCCGACTTTGGGGGGGGGCTCCGAGTCTCCATCCCTGCCCCACGGTCTTGTCCTGCTTTTGTGGGAACCTGGGAAATGCTACTGGAGCGTGAAATTGTGCAAACCTCCCGTGTTTGGAGTGTTGTGGGAAGTCTGCATCGCTCTGGATCCTGGGAAGAAGCCCCTGGAGCCCAGGAAGGAGCCCCTGGAGCCTCTTGAGCCCAGGAAGACCCAGGAAGGAGCCCTTGATCCCCTCAAGGCCAGGAGGGAGCCCTGAAGCCTAGGAAGGAGCTCCTTGAGCTCTCAAGGCTGGGAGGACCTGGGAAGGAGCCCCTCAAGGCCAGGGAAGGAGCCTGAAGCCCGGGAAGGAGCCTTCAAGCCTGGGAGGACCTGGGAAGGAGCCCAGGAGGGAGCCCTGAAGCCTAGGAAGGAGCCTCTCAAGCCCCTCATGGACCTGGGAAGGAGCCCTTGAGGCCGGGAGGGAGCCCTCAGCCTCAGAGGACCTGGGAAGGAGCCCCTTAAGGCCGCGAAGGAGCCCCCACCCCAGGGAGGGAGCCCTGGAGCCTCTCGAGCCCAGGAAGGAGCCCTCAATCTCCTCAAGGCCAGGAGGGAGCCCTGAAGCCTAGGAAGGAGCCCCTTGAGCCCTCAAGGCTGTGAGGACCTGGGAAGGAGCCCCCCAAGGCCAGGAGGGAGCCCCTTGAGCCCAGGAGGGAGCCCTCAGGCCCAGGACAGGAGGCCTTCAAGCCTGGGAGGACCTGGGAAGGAGCCCAGGAGGGAGCCCTGAAGCCTAGGAAGGAGCCCCTCGAGCCCCTCAAGGCTGTGAGGACCTGGGAAGGAGCCCCTCAAGCCCGGGAAGGAGCCCTTGAGCCTGGGAAGACCCAGGAAGGAGCCCCTCAAGGCCAGGGATGGAGCCTGAAGCCTGGGAAAGAGCCCTCAGGCCCAGGAAAGGAGGCCTTCAAGCTTGGGAGGACCTGGGAAGGAGCCCAGGAGGGAGCCCTGAAGCCTAGGAAGGAACCTCTCAAGCCCCTCAAGGACCTGGGAAGGAGCCCTTGAGGCCAGGAGGGAGCCCTCAGCCTCAGAGGACCTGGGAAGGAGCCCCTCAAGGCCAGGAGGGAGCCCTTGAGCCTGGGAAGGCCAGGGAAGGAGCCCCTCAAGGCCAGGGAAGGAGCCTGAAGCCCAGGAAGGAACCCTCAGGCCCAGGAAAGGAGGCCTTCAAGCCTGGGAGGACCTGGGAAGGAGCCCAGGAGGGAGCCCTGAAGCCTAGGAAGGAGCCCTTCAAGCCCCTCAAGGACCTGGGAAGGAGCCTTTGAGGCCAGGAGGGAGCCCTCAGCCTCAGAGGACCTGGGAAGGAGCCCCTTGAGGCTGTGAAGGAGCCCCCACCCTAGGGAGGGAGCCCTGGAGCCTCTGGAGCCCAGGAAGAGCCATGAAGGAGGCCCTTGAGCCCAGGAAGGAGCCCTCAATCTCCTCAAGGCCAGGAGGGAGCCCTGAAGCCTAGGAAGGAGCCCCTTGAGCCCTCAAGGCTGTGAGGACCTGGGAAGGAGCCCCCCAATCCCAGGAAGGAGCCCTGAAGCTTAGGAAGGAGCCCCTCAAGGCCATGAAGACCTGGGAAGGAAGCCCTCGAGGCCGGGAGGGAGCCTTTGAGCCTGGCTCTCGGCCTCGTACCCCCATATTTTTGCCTTTTTTTCTGGAAGGAAACACCCCCCAAAAGCTTTGCCCTTTCAGATGGATCCCATGGATCTCCCCAATCCATCCCACCCCGTGATGAGCTGGGGATGAGGGCTGGGAGCTGGGGCACGGCTCCGCTCCATCCCCTCCGGATGGAGAGGCTCCATAAATACCTCAAGAACTGTGGAAAAAAAACAACAACCAAACCAAAAACCCCAAACCCCGAGCAGAAGCCGTGTCCTCTGGCGCGGGGAAGGCTGGAAAGGAGAGCGAAGCTCCTCGCTGGGAAAGCGCCGGGTTCCCCGCGGGGCCGTGCCAAGCAAAACAAGCCACGCCGCTCGGCCGCTCGCAGCAGAAAAAGCTGGTTTTTCCCTCCCCCCCCAACCTCAAGTCTCACACTTTTCACTTAATTTCCCTCCTTTGCCAACGCAGCCCACGGAATTTTGGGGAGAAACGAGGATTTGTTTGTTGATTTATATTTTTTTTTAAATTTATTTTATTTTTTTCCCCCCACCTCGTTGGATTCTCCGGAGGGTTTTTCCTTCAAGCCACTGCCACGAACTGCAGGTTGCTAAACCACAGCCAGATACTACATTTTTTTGTTTGTTTGTTTGTTTTTACTTATTTTTTGGGGGGTGTTTTTGTTGGGCTTTGGGTCGCACCGTGGGTGACTCCCAGCTCCCACGTGGTGGCCGAGTGCGGCAGGTCGTCCCTCAGCCAACTTAACGAGCTTCATCATCATTATGGTTCTTCATCCCTCTCTCTTTTTTTCCCAGGATTTTTCCTATTCCTGGCTTTTTTTTTTTTTTTTTTTTTTGGCAATTTATCCCCAACCTTTTACCTAAGGGCATTGCTGCTCCGCTCTCCTCTACGTCGGGGACCTTCCTAATGTCCCCTTTGGGGTCAAGAGCACATATGGGACATCACTGGTGGCTACTCAGGCTTTCGTGGAGACTCTTGATGGCAGCCCCTCAATGGTTCCTTCTCCGTTGAGTCTTTACCCCCTATAGATGTTCCATCCATGATCTTCTCTAGATCTTCCTCTGCGTTCATGGGTCCTGCTGTGGTGCTTCTCTATCTTGAATAGGTTGGACCCGCTTGGTCTCCAAAGCGACGAAGGGTTGGGTTGTAGTGGCCGAAACCGTGGTGGAACCCCCCCTCCTCGAGGTCTCTGGACTGCTGCAGGGCTGTCTCCTGGCTCCGTCAGTGGTGGAAGGGTGCGGTCCTTCCTCTGGGCAGATGGTTCCGTCCTCTCCTGGCTCTGCTCTTCAGCTGGAAGACCTGCAGGTTGGCCTCTTTCTTGGAAAAGAAACCACAGCTGTTTCCGAGAAGATGACGGTGCCCAGATGGTCAAGTTTTGGGAGATATGAATTGAACGTCATCTTCTGGCCACCCTTGGGTGGCTCTAGCAAGTCTTACAAGGGCTGGAGGGACCGTGCTGTCCCAGGAGAGCCAAAGGGAAGCGATGAAACTGTGGTTTGGCTCCCATCTAGACACTTAACATCTCCTTTTCCACCCCGGTGGGACTTCTCCAGCCCTGGGTGACCTCTGAGATGAGGCACCTCATCCCTGGCTTCATCTTCTTCCTCCTCGATCAGAGCTCAACAGCACGATGGGGGTCCCGGTGGGTGATTGAGACACCCCGTGGTGGTCTCTCTTTGGTGGAGATGTGTCGGTGCTCGTGGTGGGACGGGCGCCAGAAGGTCCCAGCCGTCCTGCGTGTCCACGTTGAGGTCCTGCAGCTCCGGCTGGACCGTAACAACGTCTCCGGTTAAACCCGGCTCAAGTCCTTCCTCCAGATGTTTTCTGCGAAGTCTGTGAAATCGTGGCGAGCTCCAACTGACCATAAACATCCCGGGGAGCGGAGCCAACATCTCGAGATGTGTCATCCTTCCTCCTGCTGCCTCTTCCAGGAGCCGCACGAGGCTTCCTCAGCTCCGCCGACCGGGGCGGCTGGAACACCAGCCCGTCTTCACCAGCCAAAGGCGCTGCCTTCCTTTAATTTAGGGATTTTTTTATTTTTTTTTTTTTTTGATTCCAGATTAAGAAATTTGCTGAAATCCAGCTGTTCCCCCGGGGACCCTGCCCTCTCGGTGGGAAAACTTGGGCGCCCCCTGGAGAATTGACGGTGGAGTCTTTATTTCTGAGCCCAAACACCAGGATCTCTTGGGGTGATTCTTTATTTCTGAGCCAAAACTCGAAGATCTTCTGGGTCATTCTTTATTTCTGAGCCAAAACTCGAGGATCTCTTGGGCTGATTCTTTATTTCTGAGGAGACACAAGGTTCTCCTGGGTAATTCCTTATTTCTGAGCCAAAACTGGAGGATGTCTTTGGTGATTCCTTATTTCTGAGTGAAAACATGAGGTTCTCTTGGGTCACCCAGAGAAGCTGTGGCTGCCCCGTCCCTGGAGGGGTTCAAGGCCAAGGTTGGAGGGGGTTTGGAGCAACCTGCTCTGGGGGGAGATGTCCAGGGGTGGCCCTGGGTGGACTTCTAGGTCCCTTCCCACCCAAACCACTTAGTGATTTTATGAGATGCCCTTTTCCAAGCGTCCAGGTCACTGGGACAAGGCGGGTCTTGCCGAGGTGCTGAGTCAGCACATCCAACGCCCTCCCCTCGCAGCCGGGGCCCGTTCCCCACCTCTGAGACCACTTCCTGAGCAGGCGTTGCCTTTCTAACTGCTGGAGGGGGAACTGGTTGGAGATAAAGGGGACAGGATAACCCCCCCACAACCAGATAGCCCCCCCCAAAACCGCTGCCCGTGATGGAGGACGGAGGGACCTGCTCGTCCCCCAGCGCATGGTAGGACACGGGGCCACATGCCCACGGTCTCGTGGGGGGTTTCGGGGTGAAAATAAAGCCATTTTTCATCTAGAAACCAAAGATGGGACTCCATGGATGGAATAGACTCTGTGAGAGTGGGGTGGAAACCCCCAGGCTGCATTTTAGGGGAGGTGGGATCTGGATGGGGAGACGGGTTCTTGTCCCAAAGCCCATCCGTCGGGAAGGATGGGTGCTCGGTGGTTGCTCCAAGGTTTTCCTTGTGTCTGTTGGGACCCACAGCCCTCCCCAGATGTTGGTGGTGGATGTGGAACTCAGGGTGGCTTTGGCCCAGAGATGTTGAGGTCTCTGTGGTCTTCTCCTATGGGAAACATCTGCGTGTCCGTCCTTGCTCTGTGGCTCATGGTTGTCTTAAAATTTTCTGGGAATGCTGATATTGGGGAGTTGCTGTTTTTAGGAGCTCTTTGGAGCTCCTTGTCTCCTGTACTGGAGCTCCTGGTGGTTTCTAGGTGAGAGAAAGGTGGAAACCCATGGGGTGAACTTTAGGGGAGGTGGGACCTGGATGGGGAGACAGGTTCTTGTCCCAAAGCCCATCCATTGGGAAGGACGGGTGCTCGGTGGTTGGTCCGAGGTTCTCCTTGTGTCCATTGGGACCCACAACCATCCCATGTGTTGGTGGTGGACTGGAAGGGGCTCCAAGGTCTCCCCAGAACCTTCTCTTCTCAAGGCTGAACCCCCCAACTCTCTCATCCCCCCCTCCCAGCAGAAGGGCTCCAGCCCTCCCAGCATCTCAGGGGCCTCCTCCAGCTCCGCTCCGACACCTCCGTGTCCTGATGTCCCCAGAGACAGGGGACATCTCCCCAGAACGGAGCAGAGGGGCAGAATCTCCCCCCCCCTTCATCTCTTTCCTGCCTGGGCAAAGTCCAGCAGCAGAAATATCAGCCACCGGGGACGTTGGTTGCTCAACCCTGGACATTCCCAGCCCTTAAACACACGAATTTCCACTACCCTGCGCCCACCGAGGGGGGTGAAGGGACCCACGGCCCCCTCAGGAAGCCCGAGGAGAAGCCAACAGGGAGCTGTGGCCCCAGCTCTGTCAGCAGCCGGGTTCAGCCCGAGTCCGAGGAGACACGATGTGCTGCCAACAACGCTGTGCTTTTGAAGAGCTCCCGTCCTCAAGGTCACCTGCCCCCGCGGGGGCTGTGGAACGTCCTGAGATCCTGCCCTGAACCCACCACGCAGCGAAGAGGAGGAAGAAACGGCCGAGAGCTTTCACCGGAGCGACGCGTGGGAGAACCTGACCCTAAATGTGCCCACTTTCAGGAGGAAGCAATGAAGATCGTGTCTCCAGCCAAGCCCTTCCACGCCGTAGCCCTTCCTGATGCCACTAAAATCTCCAGCTTGCTCCTGGCCAACCTCAGCAAAGAGGTTGGAGAACGTCATCGTCTCTCGTCCGGCTCCGGGGAGAAGGTTTGGACGCTTGCGTGAGACCATTGGGTGAAATAATTTCTGCTGGAGAGTGGCTGTTGGGAGCACAGAGCGATGCTGGCCCCTTAGGGTTGAGGAGTAGCGTCTACCCCATGGATTTGGGGCAGGAATACCCTTGAAGGCGTTGAGTCTGGCGTTGGTGGCCACCCAAAGAGCTCCAGGTTGAGCCCAACACACACAGAGCACCCAGGTGGCTTGTTCAGGTGGACAAGGGGGATGGTGGGGTACAGGTGGTCGTCTCCTCTTGGGCAAGGGAGAAGCTCTTACCATGGAGCATCTCATGGTGGTCACGTTGGAGCTTTTGGTCCTATTTAGGGTGGGTTGGAGAAGAAAGAGCTACTGGTTGCATCCTCTTTTGAAGGTTCTCCATGTTTTGCTTCTCCTGTTGTCTGTTCTTAGCACAGTGCTGGTGGCCAGGGGTAAAGATACTGATGGTGCCTTTGGTCACCAAACACCACAGTTTGACCTTCAAACATGACCCTTTGGGTTGGACCTGCCGAGGCTCTGCTAGCGTGGACATGGTCTTGGAGAGGTCTTCTTCCATGGCTGCTGTGGGCTGGAAGAGCCAAGTTTTGGGGCCGTGGGATGGATTTGGAGATGGGCTGGTGGTTTGGGGGGGTT